>BQNB010032070.1:0-51924 GCA_026074375.1 Tanacetum coccineum
TGGATCCTTACTCTCTCTCTCTCTCTCTCTATATATATATATATATATATATATATATATAGAGTTAGGATCAAATGAGAAGTTTTCTTAAAATAAGAAGGATAAGAAGTAACTATAATCGCATATCCGAGATGCACCGACTTAAATTAGATGCATCTCTATAATCTTAGATGCATTATAATGCATCATAATGTGTTTTATAGCTTTTAATTAGATGCATATACATATTTTAGATGCATTTCATGATTTCTCTTGTTTTGGGTTCCTCTACATGTGCAAAAATTATGAAAATCAATTTGCACCATCTACACATCAAATTAACTTTTGAAACTCAACATGGTGCATCTAAATGAATAGAAATGCATCTAATGCAAGTCGTTGCATCTCAAATGTGTGGTTTTAGTCACTTCTCACCACTTCTTATTTTAATTTACTTCTCACTGGATCCCTACTATATATATATACTAGTTTCATGACCCGCCCGAATGGGCGGGCTAGCTTCATGAATTTACATGATAATAATAATAACTCATGTAAATAATTATAAAGTGAATATATGATTATTGAAATAAGAAAACTTATATGTGAATATGATTTATGAAAGATTATAGCAAAAACAATATACAACAAACTTTGTACATTTAAAGCCAAGAACTTCTTTGTAAGCCATGTTGGTAATGCTGTTTGTCTAGTTTCTGTGTTTCTCGCAGCAAGAAACCTTTGACTCATGAAACAGCCTATATAATTGTAAAATAACATAGTCAGTTGAAACAACCTATATATTTATGAATTAAAAAAAGGAAGATTATAATGTTAAAGAAACAACTTACAATGACTTCTTGTAAAATAGACGGTTGCTGACAAAGATTGTTGTACAAATATGTTCTTCATAGCCTATGAAGCACCTCGTTATAGACAAGGTTGTTTCCGTAAGAAGCCAATTGTGCACACTTGAATTTCAGCCAACCATTGTACCATATTTAGTTCAAAGGTGTCAAATCATCTCTAATCTAAAAGTAAAAGAAGACTCGAGCATGAAACTAAAATTGAAGACTTCTATAATCATTCAATATGGACAGTAGGCCAAGTTTTTCTCACTAAGTTTGAATCTTCCTCTCTCAATATGGTAAATCATAGATATCGTATTGAGCTCCTCTACAAAGTTTCCTATCTTGGTTTCATCAACTTCTTCTATCTAACAAAGATGTAAAATAGCAGCACATTAACTTTTTGACAAACTGAACTAAAACATTTGCAAAATAAATAGTAGTAATCGACACATTTCTGTTAGCTAACCTTCAATCTTCCTTTCCCGCTTAGAATTAGTATGTCTCCACTCCTTGTTGTCATATTATTCTTTGTCACCGTCGCCGAATTGACCCGCACATCGCCATTACTAAAACAAAAGCATCCACTATGAACTTAATGCATAAAGATAAATTTTGTTTAAATATCAAGAAAAATGATCATAAAGGTACCTTATCAAACCAACAGGTTTGGGTCTCAAGATCTTATATCTTGCACTTGCTATCGAGTCAACCCTCATATATGCTACTTCTGTTATGTATTTTAATCCTATAAAAAGCAAATTCATCTCAGTTTTAAGGTAGTTATCAAATCAGCCGCTAGATTAAGAAAATAGAAAAGCATTGTTTGATTCTAAAAACGACTTAAGAAACTAAAAAATTGAATGCAACTGAAAAGTAATATAGAATAACCTCTAGACAGGTTTTGGTCTGATCATCAAAACCAAAAGCCGCTTTTAGATCTGATGACTTCGCAAGAACTCCTTTGGCGACATTTGAGTAAACGATTTGTGATTGCAACACGTCATCTAGATCTTTCTCATTGATGCGGAATTGCAGTATGCATCAGCGCTCATAACTTGAAAACCAGATTATCATAGTTAGCAAATAGAGTAAGAAAATAAGAAAGGAAACTAATCACAAATTCTCAGCTTAGATGGATTAATGATAAACCTAAATGGTACATAGAAATCCCATATGACAGTAGATTCATGAGAGAATGAGCTCATAAACTAACTTTTAGTCGCAATGCTTGTTTTTTTTACCATCTATTGTGACTCAAATTTCATTTCAGTAGACTTCCACATAATGGTGCAGACACATGATGTTTTAGCGCCAGTATTATTTTCAAGATAACATACTGTTGGGAATTATATTTGAGTTAATAAGACAAAACATGAATGAAAACCAGATGTTTGGGTAGGGGGTTGTGGTTGGGGGGGGGGGGGGGGGGGGGGGGGGGGGGGGGGGGGGTCTTTGCAAAGTGGTCATTATAGGATTCTACAAGATGTAGGAGAAAATGAAGATTTGGTCAAAAAGAGATAAAGATGAAAAGATATCAAGATAAACATTAGATGATTTACTTATTTAATATCTTTTATTAGTTTCCATGTAAACCTTAACCTCCTTATGCTATAAAAGGAGGTCCAGGCATATAGTTTTAGGGGGTGTAATATAGGAAGGGGGTGTGGTGCGAAAAAAGATAGGTAAACCGTGTTGTGTGTGTGGGTTTACACGTCCCACAAGAGATAGATGCTAACATGGTGGTGTATCCCCAAGGATCTTATGATTCCTGTTGATGTAATTGTCTTACCATTGATCAGGTAAGATTGAGGCTTGCAGTAGTCATGTATCTTAGGTGATGATGATGAAAAACCTTGTATTAATAACAATGATTCAACGTTTGAATATTTCGCCTTTGTTATTAATTCATCCTAGATCATGTTCTAAACAAACAGGAGCTTAAACATCTTCACAATTGGTTATCTAAGCCTCTGGGACTCTTGATCTAGGATCTTCAAGGTTTTATAAATCAAAGAAAAAGAATAAAAAGGAATCTATTTTGTAGCCAACGGTTTGTTGTGACCGACTGTTTTAATGTTTCGAGGGGTTGCTAGATCAGATGTTATAAAGTGCTAAGAAGAAAATAAAAGAAATCGTAAACTAGGGGGGGGTGTGATCTTCGATTATATGGTGAAGAATGCAAAGTCAATAGCAGTGGGTCCAAAGAAAATATGGAAGAGATTTTATGCTGCTTGTTCGTTGGTGAAAAGCTATAAAGAAAGAAAGTTTTGATTATAAAAGGAAAAGATATGGCATATTGGCTTAGTATGATATTGGGATTTCAAGTAAATATAATGTTTTGTCATATGGCTACTTAATGAAATTATGTGTTACTTGTTCTGCTCTGTGATGAGATATTTAAGAGCTGGCAGTGTCGTCCGAGAAGAATTTAATACTGAGCGGTATTGGTCCGACATCAGATTAATGGGATTGGTTTGGATCTCTGATGCAATAGTGTGTAAGGGGAAGAGTATAGTATGTTTTTTTGGTTTTTATGGTTACTCAATACATGTGGGTCTCTTAGCTCATTTTGCAGATTTTTTTGTTCAAGACTGAGTAAATTTTTTCATCTATGTTTCTTGATTATATATTTTGGTCTTGGAGATTAACTTGCTTGGGTTATATACGGTTTATGATGATAGGACTTGATAAAACTATTTTTTTTTTACCTGATGTAAGAGATACATTGTAGGTACTCACATGTATTACTATCACTTGGCTCAGTGACCCTCATGTATAAAGCATGCGGATATTATCAAGAGAACGAGGTGTCTACTCATAAAACGAAGAATAAGATTATAAGTTCTCTTATCATATTAAGTGGCAAGACATAAATACAAATTTGGGATTATTCTACTTCTACATCAAAATTTGTTATACTTAATTTTTCTTCCTCAATAAACATTACAAAGAGCCTACAGAAATTAAAGCGAGTCAAAAAATAGATAACATTTGGTTTTCACAGGGAAGCTTAATGTTAAAAATGGTTTAAACCAATTAATATGCTACTAAGTCAGATGAAGGTTTTTACTTAACTACAGCTTAGCACATTGTACTACTGCAAGTGTAATTCTTTCTAACTGCTTCTAGTTCATTTTTCTAAAGGTTCTTTATGGAGGGTAATTTGAGACATTGGGAAAGCTTAGATTAGAAGTGTATATATGGTTAGTGGTTGTAAGATCAAAGTTTCAAATCTTTCACATCCCCCTAATGGTTTATTGAACAAAAGGGAAAAGTTACAAAGATGATATTAATTGCACTTATTAATGGTAATTTTGGTACGACATGGCAAGGACATCTTAACTTTACGGGAAGATCTGAAGTTAAGGGGAAGAATTTATTGTTTTGTTTTGTCATCATCAATTAGGGGAAGATTGTTGGGAATTATTGATTTGATGATACAAAAGGACTCACTATATATATAAAGAAACAAGACAAAGATGAATATTCTTGTTCAAAACAGTGTCTTTAAAATGAGTCAAAGATGAAGAATTCTTGGTCAACTTTGCTTTAAATGAGGGAAAAGATGAGGAATTCTTGTCAACTGCTTTATGAGTCAAAATGATGAGAAATTATACTTGGTCAATGTGCTTTAATATGAGTCTAAGATAGTTATTAGAAAAAAGAAAGTTTTCATAATCAAATTAGTAATTCTTTTATGAATGTTTTAATTAGTGTCCTTGTAAGTCTTATGTACTATCTATATAAAGAGATCCATAGACATTGTTTAGAGTGTGCACAAAAGAAAAGATGTAAACACAGTAAAGGTGTGTGTGTGTGTCTAGGCGTCAAGTCCTCTAATAGACTCCTAAGGTGTGTTTGTTTTAGTCTTAAGAATCTATGATTCCTGTTACTAGTTAGAGTAACTGTTCTAGAATTGATCATCTAGAATTGGGGCTATGTAGAACGTTTGGTTATTAATGAAGAAAACCTTGTTGAATATCTTTGTTCTTATTCCGCTTTGTTTTTATAACTTATGAACATTGATATTATCCTAGATAAAGGTCTAAACAACCTATCAGTACGCCATTATATATTTGATATTTTATTATATTATATATTTTAAGGTATAGTTTGAGCGGATCAGTAACGTTAGTTCTTTTCACTTACCAAGGCTAGTCATTTCATCTGGGACTCTTGAGAACTTCTCAATATTTTCAAACATGTGACAATAAAAACATGTGCTCTGTCTAGCTTGAACCCATGCGTTTTCTCCTTAGCAAGTTCTGATTCCTAAAACAACCCACACAACAATATAAGATAAAGTTGTATCACCATCTTCCCAAAATACTAAATCCAACATATATAAGATATTTTATTGAAAGATATATCAAGAAGTGATTCAATCATTCATTGTACGTTACGCAAACACTTATTCTTAGTTTCAGAGCATTACGAAGTTGTGTGCTACACTTTTCTTGGTATTCCAACCTTTTTGTAGGCCAATAAACATGTAGCTTTTTCCATCGATGCTCCCGATACCAGTCGCCAAGGCCAAATCATCAAGAAGAGAAAACACAAAATTAAAATTAACCAATATGATTGGACAAACAGGAGTCAATATACCCACATTTTGCTGCAAATGCATCCAGATTATAGAATCAAACTATGAGGATCAGACCTCGCCATGGCTGCAAACACCAATTCAAGATGCATTGCCCAGCCAAGATGCGGACCGAATTTCACCCATTGTCCAATAATCATCACAACCATGGTTGCAAATTATACCAAATTTCCCCGCCAAAATGCGGACCGACTTTGACCCATTGTCCAATTATTATTACAACCGTGGCTGTAAATTTACCAGATGGCCCCCCAAGATGTGAATCCTATCATTAAGCTAATAAGATAACTAATAGATCTGGAAAAAATCACCCCCTTGTTGGGCTAATAAGCTTAGTGAAATTTGAAAATTCCAATATGGTCACTTTCTCCAGCTTATTAACTTATGAAGTTAGAATTTGTTCTTACTTTGGTTCATAAGCTAGAAGTGATAAGCTTGAAGGCTAAAAAGAGTATGGTTATGAGCTATTCAAAGTCTCATTAAGGCAATAAGCCCATCAAATAATCTAAAAAGAGTAATGTTATTATCACCTCTTTGGCCTAAAATTCTACATTACCGGTTGTTGCTGTTTAAGAAGAAGCTTCATAATTCTACATTCATACTTATCACCTCTTTTGCCTAGAATTCCTAAAGTGCCATCACCACATCTCTAGAGTCAAACTAACAAAATGAGATTATTAAAATTGAAATATCAAAAAACCCTAATATAAACTCACAACAAACTTTGTAAAACAACATAGTAACTTATAATAAAATTTTAAATATAAAAATTACTTGATATCAAAATGAAATTATTACCTTTAATTGGTATGAGTTATGAAAAAACACTGATGATGATTATGGTGACTCGTTTTATGTTTTCTGGGTCAAAGGTAGCGCTTGATCATAGATGCCTCAAATTGGTCATCATATACCTCTTAGATAATCCCTAATTCATTATACATTACACTTGATCAGCTTAGTTTAATCAGTCATAACTAAAATTATAATCTGTTAACGCATATAAACTTTAGATACAATTAAAAATCAACATTAAAATAAAAAACAAACCTAGTTAAAGTTATCGTTTCAATTGTTTCATCGAGACCCTAATTCCAGTCATCATCAGTGGTGTTTGAAAATCATACAATCATATCCAAAGTTGAAACGCGTCATTTCAATAATCCATATAAAGATTGTTGATTTGGTGATGATAAGTTAGGAATGTGTGAATCGATTGTGAGAGATATTTGGGAAAGTTGTTAATGAATAATGATATAGGCGATATTGTAGCAAAGGGTTTATGCTAGTTGTTAATTGTCCAGAATACCCCCTACGTTTTTACTGCCTTTGCCTAGTCAGATTTTTGTTCCCATTTTGCCTTTTGAGTCAGCATTTAAACAGCCTAGTCATCATGCCTAGTCAGCATGAACTAATTCATAACTTGTCTATTATATAGGTATGTATATATATATATATATATATGGAAGAAGATTTGTGATGAAGATATGTACGTAATACATTTAGGAAGAAGATAAATTCAAAAAATAGTATTTTGAAATTAATTGACTAAATCTGAATTACCAAAAAATGTATCCTTAATTTTAGGGTTTAAACAATTCTGAAATTAATTATGTAAATATAGAAATACGAAATAGACTGGATATTTACTTGAAATTAATAAATAGAAATTAATTTTCTAAATCTGATGTCTAGAATAGTTATGTAGAGTTCTGACTAAAATGGTTCTCATGATAAAACTTCATATATATATATGTATGTATATATATATGTATATATAGATATATATATATATATATATATATATATATATACACACACACACATATATATATAAGCTCCAATTCCATTGAGAATGTTTTTATTTTGAGAAGATTGAGAAATATACGTTTGAGCAAATTAATTCATATTTTTTGATTTTATTCACAAGTAAACATTATTTAATAGTGAATCAAATCTATAAATCACAAATTTGATTCACAAATCATTGTTAAAATCAAGCTATAGTAATGGTTCATTAAATTTGTATAGATGATTCAATATTGTACTTATGTCGCAAAATTGAGGGATTTTTAACATTGATTTGAATTTTTTTTACACATTTTGGATTATAATCACATTAAAATGAGTTTTATGCTTGAAAAACTTGAATCAAAGTTAAAAATCTATCATTTTTGAAAACCTTCTCAATCTTCTAAAAATAAAAACCTTCTCAATCGATCCGGATTCTATATATATATATATATATATATATATATATAGTGAAGTGTTATATAGAGAACCCATTTTATGTGCAGAACTCTACAGAACTATTCTAGACCAATCAGATTTTAGTAAATTATTTTCTATTTATTTAATTCAAGTAAATATCCAAGGCTATTTCTGGTATTTCATATTTACTTAATTAATTTCAGAATTGTTTAAACCCTAAAATTAAGGATACATTTTTTGGTAATTCAGATTTAGTCAATTAATTTCAAAATACTATTTTTTGAATTTATCTTCTTCCTAAATGTATTACGTACATATCTTCATCACAGATCTTCTTCCATGTACTTATCTTCACATCAGAATTTATACCTATAAAAAGTGTCGAACCTTTATTCAACCCATAAAACCCTAAATTATTTTACGACTTACAAAAAAAATGGTTGTAATTGATGATCATGATACAGGTGAGGGTTTAATTCCTAGAGATGTGATCGACACAAGTGAGGGATCAATTCCTATGGATGTGCAGGACGTGAATATTGAATCAACTGAGGGTCAAGAACAGGAAGGTAACTTTCGTTTTTCAATTTTTGGTTGATCATTATGTTAAAAAACGTGTATACTCAATCAGAACTATATACAGTTAATGTAATTTGAGTAAAACTGTCATCAACAGATTTGTAACTTTCGTTTTCAATTTTTTGCAACATGGTAACAACGATTCACTTGAGTTTCAAGACGAACTGATTGCTAACTTTTTGTGATAGTATTTTAGGGTTTTTGTGACAATATTTTAGGGTAACTTTTGTGATAACTTTTGTTATGATTGGTAACAATGATGCACTTGAGTATTTGTGACAATATTTCAAGACTAACTGATTGGTACATGTGTTAATATTTAGGGTTTTATGTAAAGCCTAAAAAATAAGACCAAATTCATGGTTCACTAAAACAAATGCAGCCATTCTCTCCCATTCATCAGTATCTATCTCCTCTTACTGTAGATCAAAAATTATTAATTTATATATAAGATGAACATGAAGTATTTGACTAGAAGAGGTAGAATTGGTATCGAGTTCATGTTGCAACAAGTAATTTTTCAGTATGTGTTGAAATGGGGAGGTCAATGTGTTTGGGCTGAAACCTATCATTTGTTTATTCCGATTATGTGCACGCTTTTTTTACTTCAGTAAACTGCATTATATGCATGAAAAAATGTATAATTTATGTTATATCAATTAGTATATAAAACCTTGCTTACATGTTATCTATGTTGTAGATGAATAATTGAATTGTATAAAGACGATCAGATTCTAAATTCATTTATCATATTCTAACTAAATTGCGTACATGTTATAACTTTTTGTAGATGAATCATTTTCTAACCTAACTGCCTACATGTTATATCATTTGTAGATGAATCATATTCTAATTAATACAGAGCACGTTGTTACTAAATTGCATACATATGGAATATTAGGTCATAACAGGCGCGGATGTACAAACAAAAAGGCTGTTACAAAAAAGCGATTAAAGATGAAGAAACAACTGTCGGAGAAGATAAAGTTGATAAAGAAGAAAAAGTTTACGCAGTTGTTAAAGAAGATGAAGTCCAGGAATTTGATGAAGAAGATGAAGTCCAAGAGGTTGATAAAGAATATGAAAGTGATGAAGCTTCACGTCATGAAGATGCAAGTGATGAAGATGCAAGTGATGAGGATGCAAGTGACGAACATGAAAGTGATGAAGATTAAACTTATGTGTCACTATTTAGACTATTTAAACTATTCATATTTTTGGTTTATTAGGTTGCTATTGTATTTATAAGACAAACATGGTTTACAAGTTGTTTAGTGTTGGATCATGTTTTTATTGATGAATCATATATTTTTGGTATTTTACAAGTTATTTATATTTTTTGTATTTTAACTTAATGCATGATTTTGTACGTTTTAATAATGTTGAATCATGTTTTTATTAACGAATCATATATTTATATTATGTTACATTAATGTCATTAATATTCTGAGATGGGATATAACAATAATGAAAGTGGTGTTGTGATATATATCAGTGAAACAATCATGTTATACTTTGAAGCATTAATGTGTTGTATAATTGTGCTTGTTACCTATATGAAGCAAACAAGTTTAATCTTTTAATAAGATACATTAATGTTTTCATTATTGTGCATATAGGTTTTAATAAGATACATTAATGTTATCATTATTGTGCATCAATGTTAAAGTGTAGTGACTTTTTTTCATAAGATATATAACTGGAACATATATGTTTTAATAATGAAACATACATGTTATACTGTGAAACAATAATGTTTATAAAATTGTACGTAACTGTTGTTGCATATAGGAAGCATATAAGTTTACTCTTTTAATAATATACATTAATGTTATCACTATGTGCATATATGTTTTAGTAAGATACATTAATGTTATCATTATTGTGCATCAATGTTAAAGTGTTGGATTCTGATATTTTTAAAAAGTTTATGATAATAATTCATTTTTCTGTTAAACTACACATATGTTATAAACTTAAAAACTACTTTGATATGTACTTCAAACTAAAAAGCATGTTACACATTAACAGAACACAACCAATGCAAATACAATAAACTAATAAACTGAATACACTTTTACTGACCAATACCATGCATTAAAGATAAAAACTTAACATCCATTGTTGTAGACAACATACACAAACATTGTTCATAATACCACAAAACAACGCGACATAGAAAACAGTTTGTAAAAAAGATCCTAATTGTCAAACCCAAAACAACATTATATTAATGTTTCATTCATTTTGTCCCCATGTGTGCTCTCACTTCTGTCTTTATCATGTTGCAATTAGCCATAAGTATAACTGCAGCATACTTTTTACATAACACAGTCAGTTGCTTTTGTAGATTACCACGTTTTGCATCCAGTCTCAGATCCAGTTACGCATTCCCTTGCCCATATATGTTTCCATGATGCGCATTAAAAAAACCTGCATACGGTCTGACCGTGGCAGTTTTCCATTCATACTTGCCAATCTTTAATTCATAAAACAATTACCCATTGCATAGTTGATTAATGAAAAATATGTATGCATAAACTCTTACCTTTGCTACCAGACGCCACTGTTTTCGCATGGTCTGCCTCATGTACTTCTTTATCTTTGTTCCTTCCACTTCTTCGTAAACCTATAAAGTAATACATAACCAGTTTTTAGATTGAACATTACTGTAAAGTACAAATTTACATCAACTGATCCCAAGTCAGTTGAACATTACTGTAATACATAACCAATATTGAAACACACCTTTCATTAGTGTTATTATACATATCTACAAACTACAGTTACAACTACACTTTCAACTGATCCCAAGTCTAATTTTTATTATGAACTACATTTTCAACCTACTAACCAAACACACCTTAGTTAAGTCTATCAAACCTATCATAGGCCTACCAATAAATAAACTTATCTGTAACAACCTGATTATGTGTGAAGAAAACTGATTAATTAACTACCCAAACACATATGTTTATTACTGTCTCATAACCATTTCCATTGAATTCCATGTTCTTTTTACCCTAATCCAAACACCCTTAATTTAACACATTTTAACATCTCACAATAACAATTCATATCCAAACATAACTTAATTACCACCATACAAACACTAATGCTTATTACTCTACTGAATTTAAACTTTTTTTTCACATATAAAAAAATAGTCTTGTATCACAACTTAAACCATTATCCAAACACCCATGTAATGACTTTTACCTGAAGCATATACATTGTTTCTTCCCATGTCCACAAAATCATCGTCTGACGGTTCATCATTTACATCAATGTATTTGTCGTCGTTATCTTGTTCGACAATTACTTCCTTTCCTGGCCTCCTTCCACTTCTTCTTAAATCTATCAAATATACAATAACAACATGTTATTTGCAACAAACAAAAACATCACTGTTATTTACACATATCCAAAACCCCTAGTTTTAAAAAAAAAAAATCCAAAACCCATCTTTTTTTACACATAGCCAAACAACCATGTTCTCCTTTCAATAACCAAATCAGTCTTTGACAAAATCAAAAACAACAGATGTAAAACATAACCATGATCCAAAAAAATACCTAATTACAAAACCCCTTTTTAATAACACACTTGCAATTTAGTATACACTAACTTTTTAACTGATCCGAAAAAAAATCATTTTAATTAATAAAAAAACAAAACAACAAAAGATGTAATTATAAACAAAATCAGAGAAATTAAGCTTACATTCCATGTTACTCAACCAATCAATCGTAGAAATATCCGATTGTGTCAATTTCGATATTAACACGTAATGCAATGATTTTATGAAATCTTATTTGATGTTTATAGGGTTTGATGGTTTCATAAATGGAAATTTATAAAAGGGTTTCTGATTGTTTTAGATCATTGTGGTGATTGAATTTTGAAGAGGAGATAATTTAGGGATAAGAATAATGATCGAGTCAATGATCTACATAACTGTTTTAAGTGAAAATAGAAATTAGTAATTTTTTTCATTTGTTAAATACCAAAACTGCCCTTATTAACACATTTCCAGCCATTTTTTATTTTTAGATATTTACAAAAATGCCATCATGTATTATTAGCCATTGATTTAATAATTCAAGGGCTTAGATTGATCTAGAATAGTTCTGTAGAGTTCTGCACATAAAATGGGTTCTCTATATAACGCGCCCCTTGTAATTCAATGAATTGTAATGTGTTGTAATTGTAATTGATAAAATTTGTGGATGTGTTTGGTTGACTCGCAACGTAATGTAATTCAATTTTTTTTACCAAAACTAAAAAAATTAATATAATAATAATTAAAATAATAATAATAAATAGTAATATTAATAATTATTATTATAAGAAAAAAATAATAAAATAACACATAATAATAATAATAAAATAATAAAATAATAAATAATAATATTAATAAATAATAATACTAATAATAATATGAATAAATAATAATAATAACAAAAAAATATATTAATAAAATAATATTAATAAATAATAATTATAATAATAATAATTAAAAATAAATAATATTTATAAATAATAATAATAATAATAAATATTAAATAAATGATACTATAATAATAATAAAAATAAATAAAAAATAAAAAATAAAAAATAAAAATAATAAAAAAAATAATAAAAAATAATAAAAAATAAAAAAATAACAAATAATAATAATAAATATAAATAATAATAATAATAAACATTATTATTATTTTTATTATTTTAATATTTATATATAAATAATAATAATAATAATAATAATAAATAATACTGCTGATTTAAAGTATAAAATACTAAATTACAACGTAATTCAAAACTTTCCATCCAACATGCTATGTAATCTGAATTCTCTCTCTTAATGTAATTGTAATGACTGAATTACAATTACAACGCAAACCAAACAACCTACGTAATGTAATCTGAATTACAATTACAACCTTTCTGCCAACCAAACAGGATTGTGATGTAATTCAGATTACAATTAAATCACATTACGTCCAATTACGGCGAACCAAACACCCCCTTAGTTTAAGGCTAAGTTTTAATAAAGTGCACGGAATAAAGATTTTCCACCCATTTAAACTTTGAGAAAAGCATCTGCTAGGAACATTTTGGGACGACAAAATATCAACACTGTGTTGATGTAATGTTTAGAAGAAATATGGGGCTCCACAACCACATGGAAGAACCCCAAATTCATGGGTCGGGTCCCATGTGACTTGTAATTACTTGGGCCCATTTTTGTCATAAAACCCACTAAACCCCTCCACTTTAATACACACCCTAATATTCTAGTTATATATCCAAACTCATATATCAAAAAAGCAAACAAACACTGGATTTGAAGTTTTAAACCCAAGACCCAAACTAACCCTTCAAACCAAACGGGCCCTAAATCTTTTTACTAAAACCTTCTTCTATTCATCCTTCTATCCATAAAATTTATTGAAAGATATATAAAAAGAAAGAATCAATGGTTGAATAAATATAACAATTATGCGTATGTTTGGCAAAATGGACTGAGGCTGAGGCTGAGGCTTGAGATGAGGCTAGAGTTGGGTCAGGGTTTATATTATAAGCCGAAATTGAAATTTGTATTTTTGTAAAAGTGTTTGGCAAATGAACTGGGGTTAGGGCTTATTATTACAAAAATACTAAAAAAACAT
The DNA here is from genome assembly GCA_026074375.1 of Tanacetum coccineum. Classification (NCBI taxonomy): domain Eukaryota; kingdom Viridiplantae; phylum Streptophyta; class Magnoliopsida; order Asterales; family Asteraceae; genus Tanacetum; species Tanacetum coccineum. Next base: position 13,896 of record BQNB010032070.1, read on the forward strand.
AATTGAATGAGTTTTTTGTATATGTTAGATATTTTTGTGGGTAAATAAATAATATACGGTTTAAAAGCTTCGGTCTAAAGTTTTTAGCCCTTTTTTATGGGGCTAGGCTTATAGAGACTTATGATTTATAAGCTTTTTCATGAGCCCACGTGACAAACGAGACTTATTTTATAAGCCGACTTATTTTAAAGCCTAAGCCTCAATAAGCCCCGATAATCCCTTCGCCAAACATACCCTATGTATGGGTAAAAGTATAAATTTGAGGTTTACATATCAAAACTAAGGCTGGATGGTATGGCACAACCAAACTCACCATCCACCTCAGCGGCACATCAACTTTCTCTCTCCACTCACTTAACTCACTGCAACTCCCTTTCAACCGTAGTGGTCATCACAAACCCACATTTCATTAAAATACCTACTTTATATAAAATATACCCTACTAAATACCCACACACACTCACAACCAAAATAAAAAATAATAAAAACACACACTCACACAACTAACCAAAGGTGAATCAGTCACCTTTGGTATTCAAACTCACGCGTGAGTTTAATAGGGTGGAATGACAACTCACCTTTTATTTTGGAACTCACTTAGCAACCCACCTTTCATTTTCTCCTATATCCTCCAGCCTAATAACCGAATTTCGTTATTCACATTCCTAATTTAACGGTCAACATCTCACATATAGTCAGTATCCACAGCAATATTATAAAAAAATCTTAGTTTGGTCTAAGGCTAGACGGAGTCGTGGTTTTTTCACCACACCACTCACCATGGTGAGTCCTGTTCCTTCCCCATAAACTCGCGCGTGACTTGGTCCGGTGAGGGTGAACCACTCACCTTTGGTGAGTGAAAAATGTGGGCCCATTTTTTCTTATAAATGAAAGTAATTAAATAAAAAAAATGTGAGTAAGGTGAGTTTGGTGGGTAAGGTGAATTGTTGTTAAGTGTGTTTGGTGAGTGGTAAAGTTGGAGAGAGAAAATTGATGTAACGATGACGTGTCCGGTGATTGGTGATGAACCACTCCATCTAGCCTAACTTACCTCCCACAATGTGAATATTTTGAAATCAATGTATATGAATTTTAGCAAGCAAACATTGTCACATGGTAATATATTTGAAGAGGGCGACTCATTCACTCACTTAACTAAGCAATCATGTAACAATTTTTAATATTTTTCCTGATCAGCTCCAAATATATACTCACTAAACATTATTACATGTGTGTATCCGTCAAAAAAATAATTCTTAACATCTAATCACATTTTCAAGTGTCACAATTATATACACAAGAGTTGGGTAGAAAATTTTTGTTAGGAGACCATGGGTTTGTTTCGAGCGGAGCTTTTAGAGCAGTGAACGGTGAGCATTGAGCGTTGTTATCTTCAATACTCGTTTTGCAAGCATCAGGTGATTTTTTAATTTTTTTCGGAATGCTCATTTACAAACGCTCCATGTAGTAACATTCACGAGCTTTGAGCATTTTAGAGCGATTGTTTTACACATTATGATTACACACACAACTATAATACCAAACACTTTTATAGAAAAAATATTGCTGCTTATAGCTTGCCTACAAATGCTACTATTGCTATTTTTGTCAATACGATCATACTTGTTAAAAAAAGGCACAATTTGTAAAAAACATAAACTGCAAGGCCCAAAAGAAAAAAACATTTCATCGTCATCGATATACTAATAAAATAATAATTTTCAAACCTTTTCAAATGGGGACATACATACATACATGATGAACATTGAAATTTGATTTAATCATCATATCACATGAACACAAATAACAACAACAAATTTAATCATAAACCAATCCACAATAAATAAACAAAATCACAGATCAAAACTAGCAACATAATTCTGTTATTCACATCCCTCATTTCACGGGTCAGATTTAACGGTCAACATATTACCTCAATTTCTTTTTACCATGTTTTTCGACCTTTTGGCTGACTAATCCACGGGGTTTGAATCCACAACCCTCAACTCGGGTAGTTTTTAAATTTACAGCAATATTATGAGTGAAACAAATAATGTTTTCGGGTTTAGTTCGCCTGCGATAAACAGCTCGAATGTTTCGAAATCAAAGAATATGAATTCTAGGAAGCAAACATTGGATAAGGGTTTAGGGTTTAGTCAGTTTAGTAAGTATGGAAATGTTGATAGTGAGAGGTTTTTATTTGGTGGTAGTAATGTGAATACTAATGTTATTATTGACGATATGTCGAAAATGACGATTGGTAGCGATAATGTGTTAGGAAGTGAGAACGAGACGATGGTTGAGGGAATTAGTAAGTTGAAGATTGATGGTGTCAGTAATGTTGATATTAATGTGACGGTAGAGGTAGAAAATGAGATGGAAAAGATGAATAGTAAGGGTGGCGGTGATGGTGATGGGGATAGTGCTTTTTTGTTTACGACTAAGTCTGAGAAAATGGCAGAGTTTTCATTTACGAGTAAGTTGGGTGATTTAGGGACGCCGTATGTAGAGTTTAAAACGCCTGATATGAGAAGTAATGTGTTTTCTGGGTTGAATAGGTTTGAAGTAAAGAAGGATGTTAAGGATACTAGGTTGAAGAAAAAGAAAGGGAAGGTGAGGAACGCTAATATTGGTCAATCACGGGTTAGGGAAGATTATGGGTTTAGTGGGAGAAGTTTTTATGAAAATGTGGATGGTTTTGAGGCGTATTCACCTATGGATATTTCTCCATGTGATGAAAAGTTGGTGGGTAATTTTTCTAGAGAAACTTCTGTGACCTCGGATGAGGGATCACAAATTAGTGGCCAAAACAGCGTGTCGAATGTTGCAACGGATGATGAAGTATCTGAGCCGCAAATTAATGAAGTTTCTGAGACGGAAAGTTTTAAGTCTGCAAATGAAAATATGGAATATAGTAGTGATACTTTTGTTACAGCACTAGATGACGAGAGCTCAACTGCAACCTCTAGGAGGCAAGAAAGTGTGTTTAATTTTGCTTCGAGGTCAGATAATGTTAGTAAGGGTAACTTCACATTTGCAGCATCTTCATCAAGTCAAAGTCAACCTTCCTATAAAAAGAAACTTCCACCAAAACTTGTCCGTGATTCTGTCAGCTCAATATCTGATGTAAAAAACCCATATGCGTCTCTTTTGTCTCCTGCGACAGGCCAACAGGATTACTTAAAACCAGTAAACGAACAAATTTATAAGCAGGAAACCGTCACTACATCTTCCAGCAAGATAGCAGAGGAAACTTGCGAGAAATGGCGATTGAGGTGAGATAATTCTAACTTATATTGTCTTAAACTTGACTATTTATTAGAAAATAATGGGTTATGGTCAATTTAAATCAATGACTGTGATTTGTATCAGGGGAAACCAAGCTTATAGTAACGGTGATCTGGCGAAAGCAGAGGATTGTTACACACAAGGACTAAACGCTGTTTCTCAAAATGAGAAATCCAGAAGTTGCCTTAAGGCTTTGATGCTGTGTTATAGCAACCGTGCAGCAACTAGGATTTCTCTTGGAAGGATGAAAGAAGCGTTAGGAGATTGTCTCATGGCTGCCAACATAGATCCTGGCTTTCTCAAGGCTCAAGTTAGAGCAGCACAGTAAGTCTTACTTATTTTGTGGAGTTATATGGTGTTTCAGTTTTATTGTTACTCCCCTATTATATATGATAAAGATTTAAATTTTTGCGAAATTAAATAGAGAAAGAATTGAATTATAAAATGGGGATGGAAGTAATTCATTGGCGTATTCCTAATGGATTTATGCTCTATGATCATGTAAAACCGGATGTAATTTTACTCCCCGATTTTACAGCATTCCATACATTGCTTTATACTGCTGACCTCCAAAATAATCAAAACTTGTACTATATCATAGCATTTACTATCTGTAACTTTCACAGTTCTTCATTGGTAATATTTTCATATACACAGTTGTTACCTTGCAATGGGAGAAATTGAAAATGCTAAAAAGCAGTACACAAAGTGCTTGCAATCTGGAACCGATAACAGCGTGGACAGGAAAATAATAGCAGAGGCCTCTGATGGTCTAGAAAAGGCACAGGTAATGTTTACTTTTTTCTCAGTGTAAATTGTACCTTCTCCATCTTAAAATAAGTACACGAATAAAGGTTTGTGCATAATTATATACTTCGTAATAGTATCTGCTATGAGTCAATATCTATAATATTCCTTAAAGAGCGGGCCAAAATCAAAGTTACATATATCATCTTTTTTGTAAGGCAAATAATTCCCACAAACGCCTCTAATGAGTGTGAGCTTTGAATCCACAACATTTAGTTGATGGGCCCACTTGGTACCACTTGGGCTATGCTATGCTGGTAATAGTTAGTAATGCTTAGCAGGTTTGATTCAAAACCTACCAGAGAAAGAAAATACGACAAACAGACGGAAAGTATTGCATTTTTTCAGGAACGGGTGTTGCTTTTTTTCATAATAAACATCTTTTACAGTATTTTCTACTTGATTTCCGATTATTTACATGTGTAACCAGACTTTACTTGTTGCTGCATAAGTTTAACCTTCTTTGTGTTTTTTACTTATCCAGAAAGTGTCTGACTGCATTAAGCAATGTACCGAGCTTTTTGAAAGACGGACTCCTGAAGACTTGGAATCTGCATTGAGACTAATAAATGAAGCGTTGCAGATAAGCACTTGCTCAGAGAAATTGCTTCAGATGAAGGCAGACACTCTTTTCATGGTTAGTGTATTTATTAACCCTAAGGCCTAAGGGGATGGTCAATCCCACTGGGCACGAGAGTAGTCTCAACTTTAAAGTTTAATTTCTGCTAGGTATAAGGTGTTTTCTAAATGGCCCATACACTTATTGGCGAAAAAGCCAATGTGCCAATTTTGACCCGTTTACTTCTAAACTTGTCAATTCCGGGTACTTTGAGTTGCCAAATAATAGAAAAGGCAAAAGAGAAATGGGCCGGAAGTCAGCTAAATTCCTAAACCCCAAGCACTAACACTCTAATAAAACGTTGGATAAAAAGTATTTTGGGTCAATCTGACCTGGTCGTTTTAAGATGCACCAGTATTATCTGTTTTGTGTTTTGACCTCTTACCTGACCCGTACATATTGCCACTTATGCTTAAATTTGTGTGGTTTATGTCAAGTAGGTGTTTTCATGAACTCATGAGTTTAAATCCCTGAGTTATCGAGTGATCTTGTTTAATTTTGCAGTTTCGGAGGTATGAACAGGTCATTCAGGTGTGCGAGCAGACTCTTACTTCTGAGGAAGCAGACACAGCCACCAGCTCTTGGAAACCACACCTTATCATTAAATCCTACTTTTATTTAGGAAGGCTAGAGGACGCTCTTGAAGTTATCAAAAAACAAGAGAGTACAGACCAAATTACCAAAAGGTGTCGTGTTTCACTAATTTTATTATAGAAATTTAGGAAGATAAGCCCTTCAAGACTCGTTTTCTATTCTCCCACTCTAGACAACATGAAAGTTGTAGTTATTGTGCTATTTAATTTCAGGGTAGGAAACACGAGTCAGGAATCAGCAATACCTTTAGCTGATACAATACGGGAGCTGTTATCACACAAGGTAAGATTTAAAAAATATAAAGAGAAAATCACTGCCAGTTTTAGTCACAAAAGACTGCAGCAATTTCCATTATTGTATTTATTTACTCATGATTTACTACTTAAACTCCATTTAGGTCCATGAGGTGCCAAAGGCATTCGTGATTGATGTTCATACAGCTTATGGTTTTTAAAGTTCTTTAACGTTAAGTGATCTATTATTTGGGTCTAGAATAACATATAAAATACGCTGGTGTTACTAGTACAATTGATTCCAAGGGAAAATATATGGTGGAGAACTGATATGCCATCAAGAAAAAGTTATCAGTTTCCATTTAATAATGCGGGATTGGTAATATAAGGACAATTTAGTTAAAGAAAATGGATATAAGACCCAGTTTCTCGTCACATTATTACACCTTCATCAACTAATGATATATATTGTACTACAGTGGCATTATATGTTTGCAATCTTTTTCTTGAATCTACAAAATGTTCTCATGATTTTTGAACATATATAAAATAATTGATGTGTGTCATAATTTAATCTATCTATTTCTATGTGCAGACAGCAGGAAATGAAGCTTATATATCAGGAAAACACGCAGAAGCAGTTGAACATTACACCGCTGCTCTATCATGCAATGTTGTGTCTCGTCCATTTGCATCAGTATGCTTTTGCAATCGAGCTGCAGCATATAGAGGTTTGGGTCAGATCACAGACGCCATTGCAGATTGCAGCATAGCTATAGCTCTTGATCCAAACTATCATAAGGTTTGTAATGTAACATATCTACTATTGGGAGATTAATACTCAGATTGCTAAACCCTGGGATATACTTGTTTCGCACAATTCCTGAGTGGCCCTTGGCCAGTGGTATCAATGAGTCTACATTCCCCAGTTGTGAGTTGGCAGCAAAATGGCAGGGTGGGCAGGTTGGGTAACGAATCAAAGTGGTGACTTTAGTGCGTGTCAGGTCTTCCGGTTGACCAGAAACACTATTAGTCCAATTTTTCTTAAGAAAGTCGCATGTTGAAAATGATCACAAAAGCTATATTACACTTCTTCTTTTTTTGCATAAACGCAGTTTTAGGAGGTTGTATTTAGGATAAATACACCGTGGGTGATTTTTACCTGTTTGGCACATTTGCTTGTTTCTTATTTAGCTAAGGTTTTTTTAATCTGGCCTATTTGACATGTTAGAATTCAACCAAAACCCAAATTAACCCATTATGAAGTAAATGGGTCGACGGCCTCCTTTGCCGTTCAAGTATATGCAGAGGCATCTATTGATCAATTCATGCGATACAACTGCTGTATTACACTTGTAGTATTTCTGTGGTTATTTATCACCTACCACTCATGAACACAAGCATTAACATCTTCTTATAAAACTGTTTTCTCTTCATTACTTAGCAAGAGGTTGTAACAGATTATGACTTAATTTCGACATTGATACAGGCAATTTCTAGACGTGCCAGCTTTTATGAGATGATTAGAGACTATGGACAGGCAGCAAAAGATCTACAGAGACTGGTGTCTCTTCTAACAACACAAGTGGAGGAAAAGGGTATTCCATCTGGAGCATCAGATAAGTTATGCCAAATAAATGAGCTAAAGCAAACTCAGCAACAGCTCTCTAATGTAGAAGAAGAATCCAGAAAGGGGCTCCCCTTAAATATGTACCTCATATTGTAAGTTCTTAGCGACAGCGTTCATAAAGTTTATCAATTTTGCACATTAAAAAATACCTTTGTAATGCTAAAAGAGTGAACCTTAGACAACTAGCAAGGTTATTGGAAGACTGTTGGTTCTGATCTTTTAAACATAACAGGGGAGTTGAATCAACTGCTTCTGCACCAGATATCAAGAAAGCATATAGAAAAGCAGCACTCAGACATCATCCTGATAAGGTTGTACCCAACTTCTGAAATTTTGTAAACTAGAGGTGGAAATTTTGACCCGTTTACTTGTGAATTGGTCAATTTGTTGTACTTTTTTTTATGGTTAACGGGTCCAACCGGTCAAAGTTACTCAACAATGAATTTTCGTGCAAAAAACCTCTTAAATTGTTTTATACAAGAAAATACTGTATTATTGAAAAATATATAATACTACATAATAATTGTAATCATCTTTGACATACTGATTATTCTTAATAGAAAAGTTAATATTTTGGGACAAAAAGTGTCTCCGGTCATCCCAAGCTATACCAAAAATCTACTCGTTACGAACATGTTCTACAGTAGAGTGCCGATTAAAAGCTATGCAAATTGGGTTAACCTTTCCTAACAATCATGTTTTGCTGATGTAGGCTGCCCAATCACTCGGTAGAAGTGATAATGGAGATGATGGGCTATGGAAGGAAATAGCTGAAAATGTCCACAAAGATGCTGATAGGCTTTTCAAAATGATTGGAGAAGCATATGCTGTACTTTCCAACGCTTCTAAGGTTCTCTCGCTCTCTCTCACTGTGTGTATTATTATTTTATCCAGTGCTTCTTGTGGTCATATAGCTGTACAATGTTCTCAACTATCTAACAAAAGTATAAATCTTGCTAAACCAACATGCATTCATGGTGTCAACTCTACCACATAAGAAAGAGATATAGGACATGCCAGTACTGTTACATCTTTTGAGTACTGAAAGGGATTCTTCCTAGACGTCCTATTTGGGCTTTTTAATATCTGACAAGCTACTTTTCAACTTCATAAACACGTCTAATTTTTGAGTAACAGTTTATATGGACATTAAAATACACTTGCTGCATAAAGGAAATTTTGTGATGAAGGCCTAAAAGATATGTGTTCATTTAGAATTTAAGATGCATCAGGTTTGACAATCAGAGATCATATTGAACAATTAATTTAGATCAGAGGGTGCTTTAATTATCACAGTACATGATTTTTTTTGTATTTGTCTATTGGTATTCATGTTTAACTTGTTCCATTGTTGCTTCTTGTAGAGGTCACAGTATGATCAAGATGAAGAGATGAGAAATGATACCAAGAGATTTGCCAGAAGCAACTCGTCAAGCACGGCTACAGATGTCCAAAATTCTGTATTTGAGAGAAGCCGCAGCCAGCGCCAATGGCAGGGTTCTCGGAAACCCAATGGCAATACCGAGTCTACAGGTGCAGAAAACACTGGTTCATCATTTAGGTATTCTAAATACTATTAAGTGGTTTTGCCTAAAAATTTGCCATTGATAATTCGAAATTTCAAACCTTTATATTGGAGAGTGCAAGTCAAGCAGCCATAGAAATTATGTTTTTGAAACTGTCTACTTCGTGAATATCTATAAGGAAGTTCATGGGTCTAATTTTTGAGAAACTACACTTGCTGCATAAAGGAAATTTTGTGATGAAGGCCTAAAAGATATGTGTTCATTTAGAATTTAAGATGCATCAGGTTTGACAATCAGAGATCATATTGAACAATTAATTTAGATCAGAGGGTGCTTTAATTATCACAGTACATGATTTTTTTTGTATTTGTCTATTGGTATTCATGTTTAACTTGTTCCATTGTTGCTTCTTGTAGAGGTCACAGTATGATCAAGATGAAGAGATGAGAAATGATACCAAGAGATTTGCCAGAAGCAACTCGTCAAGCACGGCTACAGATGTCCAAAATTCTGTATTTGAGAGAAGCCGCATCCAGCGCCAATGGCAGGGTTCTCGGAAACCCAATGGCAATACCGAGTCTACAGGTGCAGAAAACACTGGTTCATCATTTAGGTATTCTAAATACTATTAAGTGGTTTTGCCTAAAAAGTTTGCCATTGATAATTTCGAAATTTCAAACCTTTATATGGAGAGTGCAAGTCAAGCATGCATAGAAATTATGGTTTTGAAACTGTTTACTTCGTGAATATCTATAAAGGAAGTTCAATGGAAACTTCTGAAATCTTACCAGTTTTGAGACGTTCTGGTGTTCTGTTGAGAACAAGCCATGTGCATTGAATTACTGATCGGCAAAGGATGGTTGACTGCCTTCTGCCTTCGACCAAGACCGGCCCTATTGTGTGACTGATGCGCCATGAGTCTTACCTCGAGGCTTCATTAGATGATAGTGTGTGGTGTGTATATGCATTGTATCGTGATTTTCCACAAAATCCCAACAAAAGAACATAACAGAGATTCTTTTTTCATGTTTCAATGGAATTGCTTCAGTGATTTTGCTAACGAATAATATATTTTAGTTTTGAACATAGAGCACAGTAGGATACTGTTTTGTATAATCAAATCTCAATTTTGGACAAATTTAATTGTCTTGTTATTTCCGTTATTGTTAACTCGGTTACAAGCTGTGGTATATTGGTGAATACAGAAAAACTATTCTTGAGATATTACACATATATTCCAAGTCCAACCTCCTTCGGATTTGTTTCCACCATCCATGGAGCCCTGTGCACATAAAACGAAAGGCTAATTACTTCAAAGTTTTCCAAAATGTATCTTATTTCTTTTAATGTTTCATGTTTTTTTTTTTATTATCAAGAGTTGTTTAAAAACCAGTCAATATCTTGTAATGCATATTCACAAAACTTCGATTTTTTCAACCTTTTGCTGTTTGATGGCATTCACATGACCACAACATAATAAAGGTGGGGTTCTTTATAACGTTAATTGCAAAACACCATACATTTATACCATTTGATTCAAACAAAATTAACAGGTGCTCTCATTGAATTATAATCAAGTCATATTGAAGTTTAATTGTTAATCGGTTGACCAATATTAATTTTGGAAAGTATATGTTAACTTAGAATACACTTTTTGGTAAATGGAGTTGAAATAGTATTTTAATCTGATTCTATATCTGAAAAAAGAATTCTAAACAAGAGCAATACGTAGATTTCCTACATGATATTCAATTCAATTAAAATTGAAGGAGCATCACTATCTAGAGAAAGTAACTTGGACTAGAGAATACAAAGTTGATTGTACATATTAAAGGGAAAGGAAGAATTATACTTGTGCATGGCGAAGTTAATTGTTCCTTGCGCAGCACGTTCAAGGAGAAGTTCCCGAGCTTCAATGGCTATCCCTTGAGGCTATTGGAAAAGCATTAGTGCATAAAAAAGTACTGTATTATATTTATAAATCAATTTATGTGCCAGTGGTGGTACCTCTTCTGGAAACCATACTCCTGGTTGTGTACTGCCCTCAAGAATAGCAAGAGCAAACGCAGCTGTTGAATGACCAACTGATCTGGAAAGCATTCATGCACATACAATATAAAAATTATGAATGAATTAGTAATTTTTTCTTTTGGCACACAATACCAATCATTCATCGATGATTATATTAGAGGTGGCAGAATTGGTAAGTTGTTAATGGGTCAAAATGGGCATATTTTGGTGCAGGTTTTCTTGTCTTTTTTTAATCTTTAAATTAAAAATAATAATGAACTTGATATAAATAGTGTTAAATATGATTAAGAAAACTATAAAATTAAATTAATTATCCTGACTTTCTGATTATAACAGGTTAGAAGGTCTGATGCATTTTGAATACACTTTGAGTAACTTTCAACCCGTTTAACCCATTTGTCCCATTCCCGTTTTAGCCATTCGACCTAAGAGAACAAATATAAATACAAATCAACCCATTGACTCATTAATGGGTAGAAACTAGAAATTGCCACCTTACACATCAACATTTCCGCAAGAAGTCAAGGAAAATATGGCTTACACAGAGAGTCTTTTATGAGTGAAAACACCAATTGTTTGTCGTCCGCCTGAACACTCCAAGTCGACCTGATCAACAGAACACATGTTACTGCAACTAATTTGAGGCTATGAAAGTCTTATAAACGAAGATGAGTTTTTAGGAGGAAAATAATTTTTTTTTAGTTACTCTGATTGAGACACGCTCTCCAGCATAGCCATCTATAACGCGAACCGCTGGATCAAATAACTGAACCATCTGTTGTACTTTGCTTCTGTCTCTCAGGACTTCCTAAAACATTGCAAGGTAGGATGTCAGATGAATGTTATAGCACATGCTCTTAAAAGTGATGTATAACCAACAATACCCAATCCCGCCAGGGGGAGGTAGAATGTAGACAAAGTAAGTGTATAACCAAAGTCTTTTAAGTTCAACAATGTAAGTGTAAGAAACTACAAGACCAAAATAACCATTGATCATCAGTGTTAAACACGCCATCATGTCTGAAAGTCTGATATATTACCAAAGATAACCTGATTTGACCCATTACCCAACCTGCTCATTTAGCTACCTCTAATATATATGTTGAAAAACGGATATATCTTACAGAAGGAACAAAACGTGTCATTGCATCCATTGCCCAGTTCCAGAAAAATGGTGCAGTCCCAAATCGAGCACTGACAGTTGGAACTCCAAGGACCTCATGAGTACTTGTCACCTCTGGCAAATTCCTGAAAACATAGTATGTATTTCAATAGCCTATCACAGTTCTCCCTACATTATGCCATTTATGTGTCTATATTCATGCCGTCTATAAAATAAGGAAGTCCCAAAATTCCAAGTATGATAATATGCATGGCGGCTTTGTTGATAGATATGATGTGAAAAATAGAATATAAAACTTACAAGAGATACACATCTTTCTTCCCAATTCCTCTTCCAAAGTCAATGTTGACCATACTACTATATGGCCGCAATTTGATTTTTTCTCCTATTACAACAGTTGCTAACTGGTTAGCATCATAAAACATGGATAACATAAAACTACACAGAATCTCACGGGCTCTATGAAACAGACCTTTGTTATATGCAATAACTTCCTCTCCAAGAAGTAAAAAACTAGTGGCTAATATTGTGGGGCCAGCACCACCAGTTCCTGCTGTGTAGTAGTAGAATCTGAAACAAGCATATAAATACATCATATTTCAAAACTGTTTGTTTAAATTGGAATCTAACAGCAATAGCCATACCAACTACTACATACTTGTCAGAAGATATATTAAGAAATGCATATATATAAACAAGACAAATGGCATGAGATATGTAACCATATAATACCTCAGCCGTTCAGGCTCACCCTTATTCTCCTCTTTTGCAACACGTACTAGCTCTGCTGCCATCACTGTCAGAGTAAGTAGATAAATGATTATGTTAATCTCTCATGAAGATACAATACTTCTAAGGCTTATATTATACGGTATGTTTTTAACAAGAACGTGTAAGTGTCATGAATTAAGGTCTGTACCATTGCTCACTCCTGGATAGATGCCACCAGTAGTTATTGCTGGAACTTTTGCAGCCAATGCTTCATTCTTAAATGATTTTGCACGCAGTGCATAGCTTGTATCATCACACACATCAAGATATGCTGTCTGACAGCAGATAAAGATTAGTATACTTAGATCATATATTATGTAAAATATACGGTATATTTCTGCAAACCATATATTACAATAAATTCGAAAAATCTGGGAATTAGCTTTACCTTGTTCTCACCTTGGCCCGTATGGCAGCTTCAAGGACTCTACAATTCTCTGTTTGTTGGAATGGCCCCGCAGCATGTACCACAAGATCGACACCTGCACAGGTAGAATGTGTGTATATGCAAAAGTAAGTTTTTGAGCTGTGGCGTACAAAATACTCGAGATACCTGTTGTGCTTAGTTTAGATTAAGTTGAATAAAACAGCGCAATTTTCCATGAACATATTTGAAGAACTAACACACCTGTCAAAGCAGATTCCAGTGATTTGTCGTCATTTATATCAAATTCAGCAAACTCAGTGTTGTTGCCTAGTGTGGTCACCATATTAGCACCTTTTTCCCTGGAACACGTCTGTGTATTTAGCATTTAGGTAATAGACGCAAGATATTACATAGTTGTGAAAGTAGCACGGACATAAAATACGGCTGACCATTACTTCTCACTATAAAGAGATCTTAACTAGTAAGTGGCTAATGCTCTGACAATAACACTAGAACATGTGAAAGATGCGACTGTTATGAAACATACAAATGCATACGCACATGCATATACAGTTAATATACTTAACAATTTATGTTTCCTTTAGTCAATGATTAAGATATACTCACGCCGCGGTGTGCACCTATTGGAATATTCGGTTCTGCCATAAAATTTGTATACATTTTTAAAGGATATGCCACTACATCCTTTAAGAAGATTTTACGCGTCATTTAGGCTGATAATAGCAGGAGAGTGTTCCTTTTGGCATATGTTAGTGGACACGCTAGTACTTCATAACTGATAAGTACGACATAACACATTCACACATATGTCTAATCTTATTACTAAGGTACGATTACAACTGGAAGATATCACAACTACTTGCATCTAATTCAATCATAGTATTTCATTTTATTTATTTCAATAAATACTACCAGTACCACAACCAAACCTTAACAAAATAACTTCAAATTTGCATATCTGATACATAAACACCAAATCACGACCAAATAAGACACTATATATACATAAGAATCTCGATAAGCTACCTGATTCACTATTTTTGTAACATTATTCCCAACTTCACATATCCAAGCAATGTTTACAAAAGTAGTGAATAAGTTTATGTCACAAACTTTCACATATAATTTCTCGGCTCGTATAAGATCCTAAACCTAAAACGCTATACATATACTTTTGTAGTAAGCTAATCCAGAGACAAAAGGAAATAGTTGTATATAATACGAGCTACAATAATATGAAAACATGTATTTATACAAAGGAGAAAGGTTAACTATCTACTAACAAACTCAACTAACTACTCGTCTACTCTAACTAAGTAACTAAAAACTAGCGCTAGTGCTCTAATAATACATAATTTATACGCGCTGAACATACATAAGGTTTATGTATTCGCTAATCTAATCGACAGAGACAGACGTATATATAAATTATGCGTTACAATAAATCGGAAAAATGTATCTATGCAAAGTAAAAAAAGCTTAACTGAATCCTAACAAACTCAACTAACTAACAAGTAGCTCTAACTAACTCTATACTCTAACCTCGCTTTATTAATCCGTACATAATTCGAAACGAAGAATTATATGAATGTTAAGCATTCTGATATCGAAAAAAGGAAGAAAGACCTGTTACGACCAGCAATGACGATACGAAGGTCAGGTTTGAGTTTAGAGAGAGCGAGGGCGGTAGAGCCACCGACTCTACCGGTACCACCGAGTACCAGAACTTTAGAAGAAGAATTTACATTATTTCCGGCTGAAGCTACTACGGTTGGTGACCTGATATTGCTCCAGTGGCGCATACATGTACACGCCATGTCTATTACTGCTATCCACAGTTATTAGTTTTGATGTAATGATGATCTCTCTTTGTCTAACGGTATACTCTTTTGTTTATTACAGTATCTTATTATTGCTTGTGTTTTTTTTTTCATTTATGTTAACACTCATATCAATTTTAACATTTCAACACCAACATCCAAAAAAACTCATGTAATTATAACATCATTTTAACATCACTTTTGAGACTCATCATTTCTTTTTACATTAATTTAAATTAACTAAAACATTTCATTCATTTCATAATATGATAAATACATTAATAAAAAAACATGTGAAATAACAAAAAAAACATACAAACTAAAAAAAAAACATACAGCCTAACGACTAATCCCGGTCCGATGAATCCCGGTTCAACTTATATTTGTCTTTGATCAATTTTTTTTGTGGTTGATCCAATACGCGTCGTCTTCCGACAGATCCTTCGTGCTCGTTGCGAGAAATTTCATCTCCTCCAAACGCATAAGCGTACGATCTTTCTCTTTAGAGACCTCGTACGCCTTTTCGGTGGCTTCTCATTTGAGACGAAACTCGGGCGACATATGCTCCCCGAATGCGTTTGACGAGATACTTCCCCCGGTGCTCGTCATGGTATCGGATTTGCTTTTTTTTAGGGACGGGTAGATTTTTCGGGGCCCACGGGACGTGGTCTTGCATCTCCGCCGAATAGGTCCTCGTTGCCTACCCCGGGGACGTCGCCTTCGGTTAAATCAACCGGCTCGGGCGCGTCCCATTTTGCGTGGGATCGCAAGATTTTCCACGTGTCTTCTTGGACAAACGGGGTTCCTTTATTCTCGTCCCGATAAGTCGCTCTAGCCCATTTCATAACATCCAAATCGTTTTCCCCACTTTTTCCCAAACGCGCTGTTCGTTTGAAAATGGCGTTGAACTGTTGACAATTGTGATTCAACGTATGTCATTTGCTTGTCAACATGTACTTGCTATGTCTTTTGGTAATTTTTCTCATTGAACGCGTTCAAAACCTGATACTAAAACGTGTCTTTAGTTTGCCCCGCGCCAACATACCGATCCTCGGAAAAAGCAACGAAACACGCGGCAAGTAATGTTTCCTCAACCGGTTGTCAACGTAAAGAACAACCCGACACGTCGGGATTTTTTTCGGAAACGGGTTCTTAGGATTTTTTGATGCCCGTTTAACGCGTCTTTTGCTCGAAGGTGTTGGCTCGGTAGTTGCTTGTGAGGATTGGGTTTGTGGTTGTTCGTGTTGCGGGTATAGTGGTGGGTTTTGTTGTAAATTTTGGAATTCCATGTTTAGCAATTATTGTTATTGGTGGTGTTGTTGAAATTGTTGAAATTGTTGAAATTGTAGAAGTTGTTCGGGAGTCAGAGGGAACCTGAATTGGTTAGGGAAACCATATCGGGGTTGATTACCGGATGGTGTCGAAGGGTTTGACGAAGAAGACGTGTTGGGTTTCGGCATACTGATGAGGTTCATGAAGCTTGTGTTGTCGTTTGGAAAGTCCGACATTTTTTTTGATGGTAGAAGTATATAAGAAAGTGTGTTTGAGATTTGAATGTGTGTAAAATGTATGGGCAAAGAGGTATTTATATGTATGTATAGAATTTATTAAAAAAATTGAAAAACTAGCTGGTATAGTAGTCGTTATATATAAAAAAATTGGATTTTTTTTATTTCGTGTTAAGCACCATGTTGGTGCATCAACTTGGGCGGCAACACCGTTGCTTTTTATAGGGGGTCGGTGTCATAACGCCGGCAACACGGCGGCCAGCTCAGCATAACGCTGAGCCTGGCGTTATGACACCTCGCGCTCTAATAGTAACTTAATTTTTGCAAGATGTAAAACCTCGCTATTTTATATTTGGAGGTGGACAGTGAAGAGCGGTGATAGTTTCTGAAATTTCGATTAATTCGGTGAAATCGTGTGCATTTTAGTATTAAAAAATTACCTTTCCGTAGTAAGCTTAACAGAGTTTATGACGACGAGTTTTTAGCTTTTAATGAAACACCAATCAAGATAAACGCGAGGGCGTTGCTGGCGTGTGAAGAGCATAATTTTGCGCCGCGGTGTTGTGAGAGCATTATGATTATTTTTTTTTAGGTTTATGTTTTCGGTCTCATGTTTAATTGTTTGTTTTTTTTGTTCTTAATAAAATGACAATCGCTAGCGTTTTTTTTTATTTTGCGTCAGGACCGATAAAAAAAAAAAAAAAGAATGTCGAAAATAGATAAAGATGAGATAATTCTGTAATTTTTTTGTTTTTTCTTACTTTTTGGCCAAAAAAAAGAGTGAGGAGATAATAAAGTTTTTTTTTTTTGCCGCGATGAAACAGCAACCGAGCCCATTGGGCCGGGTTTTGTACGCAGGGTACTGGTACGCACAGTTCATTTTAAGCACATCTAGCAATGCACAAAACGACTAGGTTTACGTGTGAAATGTGTTATTTAATTATTTTATTGTTTTTTTTTTTATTTTCGCGCGTTTTTTATAGTTTAATAGTTAAATTTATTTTTTTTCCATCACGTTACTGCGGGGCGCTAATTTTTCTTCCCGCGCGTTGTTTGCGTGTCACTATTGCGTTTTTTTCTTTAATATTTTAGGGTGCGATTTTATTATTGTCGGTCTCATTGGGAGTTATATACTGCGGTTACTTTTTCAGTATATCCAGTCGAAATGTTACCGCGGGTAATATTATAGAAGCATAATTGGGCCGGCCCAAATTTTGGGCTTTTAAAGTCAATTTGAAATGGACCCAGCTTAGTTTTTTTATCTGAATCGTCGGTACTTTGTAACTATTTCTTTCTTTCCTTTTGTGCAAAAAAAAAAAAAAAGAAAAAAAACTAATAAATTGGGCCGCCAATTTTTTGGGGCTTTTACTTTGAGCCTTCATATTTAATAGTGCGATTATTTTTTCAGTGTAGTCAATTCTAATTTATCGCGGATATTTTTTGTATCTGAATGCCAGATACTTTTGTAGCATTTTTTTCCTCCATATTTTGTGCCGTCAAATTTAAAAAAAAAAAAAAACTAATTGCCGCTCAAACTTTGACACCTTTTAAGTCAATTGCCAAAAATTGTACCGCGGGTATATTATTATCTGAATGCTCGTTACTTTGATAACATTTTTTCACAAATAGTACCCTTATATTGTCCGACAAATAAAAAACAAAAAAAAAACTGGACAGTGAAGAGCGGTGATAGTTTCTGAAATTTCGATTAATTCGGTGAAATCGTGTGCATTTTAGTATAAAAAAATTACCTTTCCGTAGTAAGCTTAACAGAGTTTATGACGACGAGTTTTTAGCTTTTAGAGTGTACAATGTGATAGTAGTTGTTTAGTAGTGAGTGTTTAGCTAAAATGTTCTTTTGAAACACGTTTAATGTTATTGTAAACTAAAACTATCGCTTTAGTTTCTTAAATATTTAAGGTCCTTGATTTTCTAACGCCATGTACAACGAGATTTTATCACAACAGATAGTTGTAGTGATAAAAAAAAATTATTGGTTATAAACGAAAAATAATAAAAGTTTAAGGATTTGTGGATCTAAACACTATTTAAACCGAATAAAATTATGGTTTTCATATATAGTTTTCTTAATTTTTCAACATTCAACAATAAGGTGTAACCTTTTTTTATATAATATAGATATAGATATATAGTCCGCAATTTTTTTCTTGGACATCATCTTGAGGTCTCGATATATTAAAGCCCTCGATTACTAAATTAAAACTTTTTAAGGGATATTTGCCTAGGCTTTGTTTGTTTTTTTAGATCTATAAGACTAAGAGCCCATTTGGTATATAGATGTGTTTGAGATTAGTATTTGGATTTAATGTAAGAGAATTAATAAATAAATAATATTTTAAAGATTAATAAAAGTATTTAAATATAATTTTATTAGTTTATGATATAAAATGGAGAGAGATGCAAAGTGACATATTTAAATTGGTCTCACATTTTCAGAAAAACCGGCCCATGTACCTGGATTTTACACAGAGTTTTTTTTTTTGCTTCAACCATGAATTCTAAAGCAAAACCATTAAACAAACAGCTATTTCCTCTTTTGAAACTCAAAACTCAATCCAAACCTATAAACCAAACGAGCGCTTAGTCCTTATTTGAGTTTAATAAACACAAATTAGATCCATATTTTAAGTATTACAAAATAATGGATTAAGCTCATTTAACGGTGCACATTCTAATGACTTTTAGCTAATATCGTAAACACGTTAAACATTTCAAAACTCACTTATAAATAATTAACCTATAAAGATAAGTTATATTTTGACGAACAAACATGGACATCAGTGTCCATTCGGTTAAATGATCATATTTTTTTTTTTTGAACGGCAAAAGGAATTTTATTAAAAAAGGCTAGAAAGAAACTAGCAGACGAAATACACGCAAAAACGATCCAACAAACAAAGAACGAAAAGGAACAGAAAAACACTAACGAAACGAACTCGCAAAACAACCAAAGGCAAAAAGAAAGAAAGATCCCACCATGGCGCCAACTGAATTAACTCCCATGAACGAAACCGAACACCCGAGGCATCATACCAAAAAACGATCTAACCGGCATCCTTTGTTTGTCTCGATAAGGCATTATGAAGAAGAATAGCTTCTTTAACGTTGCCATAATAACTCCAAATCTGAAGATCGCTAGGAAAATAATCTTTCCACGAACGTAGTTGCGCGAGAGAGAACAACCCGTGTATATTTCCATTGGGGTCTCTATAGCTCCATCGTTTATCAGAATCTATCTCGTCACTAGTTAGAGGACCAATATAATCAATCCACGAAGAACCAGACTCAGCAGCAATATTTAAATCATTACCCGGGGATTTAGATGAAAGAATCTCACCAGCATCATCTTCCAAATTCTTTTCCATGCAATCCTTAATACACCCATCATTATACAAGACCGAATCATCACGAATCTCGCCTTCTTCAAAGGAGTCCACAAGATCACTTTCCACCCCACGAACATCCTCCTCTCGTAAAACCCGACTAGAAGGCGACACCGAATCATTGTTAACATTCTTAGGGGAATCTGAATCACAACTATCGACATCCAAATGCTCCTCATTTTCCAAACTTTCATCCAAACTAGGACCCTCTGCATCCTTCCTTTCCAGAGGATTAGACTCGGAATTGACCTCCATCGATTCAATATTGGGCGCCCAATATGCAAACTCAGTAGCGATAATACGATAAGTCCGATTACGATATGAAACTATAAAGGACTCTATCACACGATGTAAAGACTCTGTAAGGACACAAACCTTCCCATGAGACATTGGTCCATCACTTACCATATCCGTAAACACGCTGCTTCCCCACCGACCACCCAACTTCTTATAAACCTCTGGAGCCCATGATGCCAATGGCAGACCCACCAGGTCTATCCAAACACATCTTTCATCTGGAATAAAATCGTGAGAAACATCTTTGAACTCCAAAAATATCTCTTTTAACGCCTTTGAAGTCTTGACGCTTTCCACTTGATCCATAGAGTCGAATTCCAACCAAACCCAACGTCCCCCAACATATCTAAGACCAACATCATCGAATCCCTCAGAAGACATATGTTTTAGAAGCTCTGAAATGACACTTAAATCTTTAACTTTAGCAAGAATACTACGCTCCATACCATCCAAATCAATACAATCGTCTACCGAGATAGACATCACCGCTTCATTACCCGCTTCCTTATATACCTTGTTACAATCCGACACCCCCACAGATTCTGCTCCAGCATTACTTGTACCGTATTTGCCCGACATGTCCACTGATTTGTTGCCCAGGACCGCTTTAGCATACGAGTTAAAAGACTGAAAAACATTTTCGTTGATACTAACAGATTGAGAGTTCGAACCTACACTGGGTTTGCCGTCCCCAGAACGTTCCACAGGTCTATTATAAGTTCGACCATACTTCGCCACATCGGCAAATAAATGAAAACCACCCATCCATGCCGTTCTTAGATTGGAAACTAACTGATTGATATCATTAACGTTTATAAAACGTACAAAACCAAATCGATGACCCGATTTGGATCTCTTTGCAGCTATGTAAACATCGATCACCACACCCCATTTGTTACAAATATCCCAAAGATCTTGGACCGACGCATTCCATGGGATATTAGAAACAAAGATTGATGAAAACGACTTATGTTCCTCACGAAAATTAGGATGGGATTTGTTGGGAATACCTTTGTTACGTTGCTCTTGACGACGATTATTATCGAGATGATCGTTCCTTTTGCTTTCTGAATAATTATTAGATCGGTGACCTGTGCCAATTGCCATCGTTATTTAACAACAGAATAGCCAAGATCCGAAAATAGGATTGAAAACGCCTATCATTTGTGAAGATGGGGATTAGGAGGCGTGAGGGAGATGATTAGGGTTTTTTCCCTACTTTTGATCGTGCGTAATAATATGAACTGATTTAATAAAGTATGACTATTAATGAGTCAATGCCCAATAAAAAATAACTAGCCATTTAAACGTCTTCTAACGCGCGGACTTTTTTGCGCATGTGTATTGCGAGAGCACATTGTACAAGCAGCATAAGAAAATATTGAAATATAGTATATCTATATATATATATATTATATATATAAGTACATCTAAATATATAGTTAATATAAGCGAGTTATATATATAATTAGGATACTTAGATAGTCTGGAGAAATGAGTGTCTTGATAAACGTCGAGCGACAATGATAGATCTTTGGTCTTTTAATCGAGGAATTGATTTAATTTAAGGAGGAAAGTATTTAAAAAATGAGGTACAAAACCTTCAACGTCTTATAAATGACACGGGATCATGCAAATCATATTTTTATAAAAAAAATTATAATTAGTATTTTACTAAAAACATAATTTCCTAGAAATCCAACAAAAGACAAAATAATAAATATTATTATTTTAATAGACCGACTAAAAGACGAAAATATAATTTATTATTTTATAAATGCTAAAACTTCTATTAATGATTTAGCGTAACTAAAACGTGTCACTTTTCATAACTAATACAAATAAACTAGGTAATTTAAGACTACCGGATAGATTACCAAAGCATATTTATTAATAACTATTATCTAAGTCATGATATTTTCTTACTTGTCTACTTTCTATAAAATAGTATAAGTGTATACTATCTAACATACATACTATGATATATCTTCTTCGGGTCTAAATCACCAATCATCACACGACCAATAACATTAAAAGTGACCGCACAACGCACATTTTAACTTTTATACATCAACCTTAATCATACATTTGAAAACACATTCCTAAATCGAACATTAACTAGATTAGGTCGTGTTTGGGCATCGTTGCATACAATTGTTTGATCATATTCTCAGCTACTTATCACTTTGCTTAAAGGTGAGTTCTCGTAGCCCCACTTTGTAAACTTTTTTTCCGTTGGGAGAAAATGATACTCAAAATCTGTTTCAACTACTTTTACTACTGTGCAAAATCTATTATTTCTTTTTGGACAATGTTATGTGCTTATTATTGCATGTATGAATGCTATGTGATCACTATATGAATGCTATGCGAACACTATATGAATGCTATGCGAATACTATGAGATGTATTTATGTGAAGTTCTAATGTGAATTTTTGCACCACATTATTTAGCCGACTGTGTATCTCCAACTGGTAGGCGATAGGTCTGGAAGACTATAAGCGCGCGGGAATTCTATTGAATGTTTGATTTGGGTTGGGATACCCTGGTATGATGTGTTGATACCCTAGTATGATGTGTTGATATGTTGATTTAGGTTGGGATACCCTGGTATGATATGTTGATACGTTGATTGGGTTGGGATACCCTCGTATGGTATATTGATGATCTAAATACTATTGTATGAATTCTGCTTTCATATTGCACTATTGTCCACACTCTTAAATTCTAGCACAGCAATCGTGTTTACTTTTAAACCTACGAGCTCACCAACGTAATGTTGACCTTTCGAGTATCATTTTAGTATTGTAAAACTGAGAGCAGAATGCAAGCTATTACAGACCTAAGGATATCCTTAATGGATCTTGTCTTGAAAGACTTGCATTTGGAGCTTTGTTTCGATTTAGCTTTTAGATTAACCTAAGACATGTATTACCCCCATGTGTGGGAGCTTGGTTGTAATTGTTAGGAATACGAAATTCCTAGAAAAATCTGCACTCCATAAAACAATAGTTACTCAACAAGATAATATTTTGAACTTACTTTGTATTAGACCAAGCCCCATGGATAAGTCCATTAAGGCCAAGGGCACCCCCTCCCATCCGCCCCTTGTAAGTATATATACACCTCTCCATGCCTTGGAGAGGTGGTTGGTTGGTTTTATTTCTCATATAGTTCAACAAGTATTTTCTCTCTCATCTTTCTCTTACTAAAACTGTAACGCCCCGACCCAAAAGGGTAGAAGTATTACAAATATGGTGTGACATCAAAGGCATACATAATCATAACACAAGCATAAACAGCGGAAGTCTCGAATAAATAACCAAAGGAAAATAAGTCAACATGACTTAAGTAACATAAGTTCTCAAAGGACAGACATATCCAAACTAAATACCTGAAATGAACGAATGTCTTAAAAAGAAATATTCATATAGTCAAAACTAAGATCTCTAGGTAATCCACACTCAGCACTCATACCTAAAGCAACTCCCCATCACGCTATCTTAAGATACCATGCCAGAAAAGAAAGATCCGCGATCTTTACAAAGCCATGAACAGATATATATAATACGATATGCAAAAAGATAACAAATTCAAAGATACGAATACAAGGTACAAAGGATATCACAAGACTATCAAAAGGGAATACAAAATATAAGGTAAGCAAATTCAGAAGTCAATTACATATGTAAGGGGGGTAAAAAATGATGAATCAAAATCGAGATCAATCCCAATTACCAAGCCCAAACAAATCATATCATAGTAACCAAAGGAGTTAGCGAGCTCACAAATGTGAAAGACGTGGATTGCACCCAAACATCATTCACCAAAATCCAATATGCATAATGTCCTAATCTATCGAATACAAAACAAAAACTAGGAATGCATCCAGACGCCCCTATAACAAATAATAATCTTCATAATGCGCATATAATATCAAGATTGGAGACGCGTGATAAATCACTCACATCACACATGAGTCATGCCAAAGGTGTCATCAAGTCACGGCCCAGTACCTTCATGCTAGAACCAATCGTGCTCGGTCTCAAACTAAAGGTTCAAAGCAAAGTCAATCAAAGTTTCATTTCAAAGGATCATAGCAAAAGGATCAATGTCATAAGGTTTCAAATATCAAAGTTAGCAGAGCAGGGTTCAAAAAAAACAAATAACAATCATATAAGAGAGCCAAACAAAAGGCTCAAGCAAAGTACAATTCACATAATAATCAAAGATAGAGAGAATATGTCATGGAGAAACCTTAACATAAGTCAGAATATCTGTACCTTAATTCGCCGAAGCAAAGCAATACCAATAGAAAACACCAAAAGAATATCAAAATCACACCCTCATGACCTGAACCTAAAGAAATGAAGAAATTCCGAATTACAAACCATTCATTAAGTTATACTTTCTATTTTTGGAACAGTCCAATTTTAGTAACTTTCCAAATTAGTAACTTGTCCATTTTTTATTAACCTTTCCATTTTTAGTAACTTTCCATTTTTAGTAACTTTCCATTTTTAGTAACTTTCCATTTTTAGTAATATTCATCATTTGAGATTCTATTGAGCATTTGAATAGCTTAAGGACTTAATATGCCAACCTTACAAGTTTAGGGTTAAATATGACAACTTTCCATATTTTAGGGTTTAATATGCAAAATCAACAATTTTTAAGGTTAAAAGGGTAAATATCAAAGTTTCACAATTTTATTCAGGCTGATACTTCCATTTTCTTATTTACAAGTGAAACCCTTAAGTTTACATAATTTTACATATTTAGCCCCTTGTTATTATTAATTTAACATTACCTTTAATATCCATAATTACAAACAAGCCCGTTATAATTCAATTATGAACAAAACAGTTAATACATTACAAACTAACCAAACCTTATACTTTCAAATTTACAATTTAGTCCCTCTATTGTAATTAATTAAATTTCTATAACTTATTATATGTAAATTAACCATTTTAAATCCAAAATAAATCATTATGACATTTTATACCCACCAAATTATTTATACAGTATATAATAAATATAATGAACATGTCTAAAACAGACCCATAGTTTCAGAATTAAAAACAAGTCCTTAACATAAATATCAATTCGCAATCAATTAAATCCACAAAACCCGAATTTTATTTTCCAAACCACTAACACATTATTCCCAATCATTGGCATATATCAGCGCTGGAAAAAAAAGATCCAAAACCCCTAACCCTAATTTTATTTCTTCTTTTTCCATTTGTTGTTTAATTTTGAAAACGTGGCAAACGCAAAGATAAATTCCCCCATAATTATTCGAATCCTTCCTAAATTTTTACAACAATTTATCTGAGTTATATGTTATATGAACAACCTTAGAAAAATATAAAATAAATTGTATAAATATTATTTGTGGCCGATTTTCATAATTAGCTTAAAAATTAGGTTTTCGAACATGTTTTAATTATAAAACAAAATAAATGCATGATAAGCGCGAATGCTGTGAATAGATCTATTTGGGACTGAGCTTCCCCGTTGGTGTACCTATACTTTCTAGTAACCAAACGCACTTCATTTGAATCACTATGCGGGTGTTCGGCAAAGGCACCCATTGGGGCAACTTCTTGTGATTATTGATTATCTCAAGGTCTCAGTGTCATGAGCTTAGGGCAATAATACTGTTTTCTATAATAATTATACTCATTGCAATTATTACACTTATGGGTGTATAACAACGTAACCTACTATTGAACTTGTATTCAAACTGTTTACCATAAACCTATGAATCTCAACCATTATGTTGATCTTTTTAGCACGTTTATCTCAGGTATTTGAGCAATTTATGGCACAGAGTGACACAGACTTGAAGATGGCTAAAATGTTATCATTTAAACATTACGTTTTTAGATTTTGGGACCTTTGTTTGTAAAAACTCTGATGAAATAATGAATGATAACTTATCTTTTAAAAACGTCTCTTTTGAGTCGTTTTCTATGATTATGACTGTTGTACTATGAAATAATACCCTAGATTAGCTTCCGTTGCTATATGTCAAGAATGGGGGTGTTATATTTGTATTCAATAAAATGTTGCTATGTGATTATTTATATATTAAACTTTTAAAAAGAAACTTCAAAAGTGATTTTCTTTATCTATGATTCTTCATTTTTCGAATAAATAAGAAGCAAGTTGGGTTTGGGGTTAGGAAAAGTACTAATATGCCAGTCCAGAAGGCGGTTTGGCTCAGCGGTGAGGTTGATACTTTGTTGCATTTCAAACGAAGCCAAATGGGATTGAGAAAGGGTATTAAAAAAGTTAGGGTAAAAGGGTTTTGAATGAATTAGAGATTGAGTGTTAGGAATACGAAATTCCTAGAAAAGTCTCGGTCACTTCATAGATATCAGTAGTTAGCTCGTCAAGTTAATATTTGGAAACTTACATAGGTAGTTAGACCAAGGCCCATGGATAAGTCTATTAAGCCAAGGCTCATCCGCCCCTTGTAAGTATATATACACCTCTCCATGCCTTAGAGAGGTGGTTGGTGGATTTTATTTCTCATATAGTTCAACAAGTATTTTCTCTCTCATCTTTCTCTCACTAAAACCTTCCTCCCAAAGTCTTTCTCTATCTAACATTTCTTGCTAAATATTTCGTGTATGTGTTAAGTGATTATAGCAATTCTACAATTGGTATCAAGAGCCATGGAGTGGTGTGTTTAGATATTGTGTTTGATAAAGTTTTCGTGTAGTTTTTCCTCTAAATACCATTCGTCTTTTGATTTTTTCTTAGTTTTTAAGCTTAAAATCCACACTAAAGGATCATCTACATAGGTAGCTTTGATCTAGTATCCTTGGATATAGGTGTGTGTGCTTAGATTCATAGAAAAATCTCTTAGTTTTTTTTTCATTTGTGTTCGTAAGCTTTATAAAGGTCAAAATCTTGATTTTAAATTTTTCGGCTTAAAAACCTTAAAGTTTTCATTTTTCTTGTCCCTATAGGCTTAGTAACACTTTTGGTACAAAAATTTTCAGAAAACAATCGTCAAAAACGTGTCTTTTTGAGTTTTGGAAAAAGTGGGTTTCGTAAAGTACCGAACTAGTCAGTGCCGAACTAGTCAGTGTCGAACTAGTCAGTGCCGAACTAGTTGTGGGTTTCAAAGTGCCGATCTAGTCAATCTTCAGTGAGTGCCGATCTAGTCTACATCAGAGATACCCGAACTAGTCATCTCCAGAAGATAACCGATCTAGTCATTTCAGAGATATCCGAACTAGTCATCTCCAGAAGACAACCGATCTAGTCATTTCAGAGATACCCGAACTAGTCATCTCAGAAGCACCCAAACTAGTCATCTAAGAAGCACCGAACTAGTCAAGTTTAATTGAA
Source organism: Tanacetum coccineum (assembly GCA_026074375.1). Classification (NCBI taxonomy): domain Eukaryota; kingdom Viridiplantae; phylum Streptophyta; class Magnoliopsida; order Asterales; family Asteraceae; genus Tanacetum; species Tanacetum coccineum. Next base: position 41,307 of record BQNB010032070.1, read on the forward strand.
ACTGAACTAAACAAATCTCAAGACTTAAAAGACAACCTTAATTAAAACATAATTTCTTTCTACCACCGTTCGATTCGACAATAATCCTTAAACATACAAAGTCAAAAATGTCTTCTCTTGTCGAATTCGCTATCCTAAATGGTGCCGATAACAGACCTCTAATGTTGGACAAGCTTATGTACGACTCATAGAAAAGTATAATGGAGCTGTACATGGAAAACCATGAAAATGGTTTCTTGATCCTTGAATCTATCATAAATGGTCCCCTTGTTTGGCCAATGATTGAAGAAAATAGGGAAATGAGAAGAAAGAGAGTTCCTGAACTGTCAGCACCCGAAAAAATTCAATAAGAAGCTGATGTCAAGGCAACAAACATCATTCTTCAAGGTGTTCTAGAAGACGTCTATTCACTTGTGAGTCACCATCGTGTAGCCAAGGATTTATGGGAACGAATTGAGTTATTAATGTAAGGAACGTCATTAACTAAACAAGAAAGAGAGTGCAAGTTATATGATTCTTTTGATAAGTTTGCTTACATTAAAAGAGAAACCCCGTCTCAGTATTACCACAGATTTGCTCAATTGATTAACGATATGCACATTTACCAGATGAGGTTGCAACAGTTTCAAGTCAACACGAAGTTCTTAAACAGTCTTCCTCTCGAATGGAGCAAATTTATGACTGATGTCAAATTGGTGAAGGATCTGCATGTCATGAACTTTGATCAGCTCTTTGCTCATCTTGAACACCATGAAGCACATGCAAATGAAATTCGTCTTTTGAAAGAACGAAGTCATGATCCATTGGCACTTGTTGCAAACCACCAATACAACACTTATCAAACAACAACATACAACAACCCCCAGCAGCAAAGCTTATTATCTCAGTATAGAGTTACTTATCCTAATCAATAGTATTCAGTCAGTCACCCATTAACCCCGCAAGAAGTTACTTACCAATCTAATGCACCTCAACTCATTTACCAACAACCACAAGCTATCTCTCAGATTGATTATCAACTACAATAGACAGAGTTTCCTGCTTTAGACTCTAGTCTTGCTATCCCTGTGTTTTATAAAGGTGATGATCCAATTGACACAATCAACAAAATGATGTCATTTTTATCTACAGTGGTCACATCCCGTTTCCCTTCCACGAATAAGCAGCTGAGAAATTCTTCAAACCCTTGACAACAGGCAACGATTCAGGATAGAAGAGTTACTGTTCAGCAGCTGCAAGGAAGACAAAACTCGTTTGGAGCTGGTTCATCTAGAACAAAGTCTACAGGTCAAAAGGTGGCCAAGTGCTTTAACTGTCAAGGAGAAGGCCACATGGCAAAGCAGTGCCCAAAATAAAAAAGGAACAGAGATGCTTTGTGGTTTCGGGAAAAAGTTTTATTAGTAGAAGCACAAGCAAATGGTCAAATTCTACATGAGGAAGAGCTTAAATTTTTGGTAGATCCAGGTATTGCAGAAGGTCAAGCCACATAGACAGTCATTACCCATAATGCCGCTTATCAAGCCAATGATTTGGATGCATATGACTCTAAATGTGATGAGCTCAACACAACCAAAATTGATCTCATGGCGAATTTATCTCATTATGGTTCAGATGCTCTCGCTGAGGTAAACAATCATGATAATGTGGATAACAACTTGATGAATCAAGTTGTATAGGCGATGTCGTCTTCTGAACAGTTGAGTGTTGTGAATAATTTAGAGACTGAAATAACCAGTGATAGCAATATCATTCCTTATTCTCAGTATGTGATAGAATCATAACAGGAAACTGTTCAAAATTCTAACGCATCTGCACAACAAGATGCACTGATATTATCTGTGATTGAACAACTGAAAACCCAAGTAGTTAATTATACCAAGATAAATCTGGACAATAAAAGTGTCAATGATATCTTAACTGCTGAGCTTGAAAGATATAAGGAACATGTTAAAGTTTTGAAAGAAGGACAAAATGTTGATTTAAAAAGTAATGATATCGTTTCAGATTCAAGTGCATAGTCTGTAGAGATTGATCGTCTTAACCAAACTCTTTCAGAGCATTTAAAAGAAAAAGAATCTTTAATGGAAACGATTACTCTTCTCAAAAATGATTTTAATAAATAAAAATCTAGAAACATTGATAGGGAAACTGCCTTTGAAAAGAAGATCAAATAGCTAGATAATATTGTTTTTAAAAGAGATCAATCTGCGCAAACTATTCATATGTTGACGAAACCTCAGTTTTTCTATGATCATACCACTAAACAAGCTCTAGGTTTTCAAAATCCTTTATGTTTGAATAAAGCTCAGCAGTTGGAACCAAAGCTTTATGATGGTAATGTCATTAAGAATACTAGTGCTATTGTGATTCCTGACTCCAAAGAGACCTTAATTCTTGCTGAAGAGAGTCGTTCAAAAATGCTTTTAGAAAAAAGGATCCTATGATGTTAGAAAAGAAAGTTAATACTACACCAGTCGATTATGATGTTCTTAACCAACTTTCTCAAGATTTTGAAACACGATTAGTTCTTCAAACTGAATTAGCTGCTAAACAAGCCTTTTGGTCTCAGAATTCTGTGAATTCTTCAGATCACACTCCTTCTAATAGACCCACCAAAGTTGAAGTTCCAAAAGAACTTCCTAAAGTCAGCATGGTTAATACGAGTTTGAAGAAACTTAAACACCATCTTGCTGGTTTTGACGTGGTTGTCAAAGAAAGAACCACGGCCACAGCCATCACTGAGGGCTTGTAGGGGTTTGAACATACAAAAGCTTGTTTTAAGGATGAAATAATTCCATTCGTAAAAGCTCTTAAGGACTTATTTAATACATTCGATCAATATTTGATTGATGAACTTTCTGAAGTCCAAAATGTCTTTCATCAAATGGAACAGGCTGTGGAACAACATCGTTTAGAGTCAAAAACATTTGAAGTCAAAATGAATCAAGTTTTGAACGAAAATGAACGACTCTTGGAACAAGTCATTAATAAAGATATTGTGAACATAATTATGAATTCTTCTGTGGATAATGCTTCTGTGAATGTGCATGAATGTAAAAAGTGTCTCAAACTTGAGACTGAGCTTCTCAATAAAAAGGATTTCATTGAAAAAGAGACTTACGATAAATTGTTCAGAAGTTTTACCACTCTTGAAAAACATTGCATCTCTTTAGAAGTTGACTCTCAACTTAATCAGGAAATTTTTCAAAGGGACAATTCTGCTTCAAATCAAAGTGCTCTAAGTTTTGATCAATATTTTGAATTAAATGAATTGAAAGCTCAGTCACAAGAGAAAGACATGGTCATAAAGAAGTTGAAAGAGAGAATTATATCTCTACGTGAAAATATAAATGAGGATAAGATCAAAAAGGACATAGAAGAGATTGAAACGATAAATATTGAATTGGATCATAGGGTGTCAAAGCTTATTGTTGAGAATGAACATTTGAAACAGAACTATAAGCAACTTTATGACTCGATTAAACCAGCACGTATTCGATCAAAAGAACAATGTGATGGGTTAATTAATCAATTCAATCTAAAGTCTGTGGAAATCTCTGATTTAAATGCTAGTCTTCAGGAAAAAGTTTTGGTAATTATAGCTCTCAAGGATGATTTAAGGAAACTTAAAGGAAAATCTCTAGTTGATAATGCTATTACAAAACACACTATTGATCCAGAGATGCTTAAGATTAATGTGAAACCAATAACCCCTAAATTGTTGAATAAAAGGATAACTCACTCTGCCTATATTAAGCATACTCAGGAAGAAGCTGCAGTTTTTATGGATCTAGTTGAACATGTTAAATCAAATTATCCACTAGATCATTTCTTAGAATATGCATGTAGGTATACTAAACGAATTCAAGGGTTTCTTATAAACATCAGTCAAACCTGCCCTAGTATCAACAATTCTGGTGAAAAATTAGTGGTTGTGACCGATGTACTCACTCATCGGGAACCCAAATACATCATCCTAGGCTAGTAGGATATAACCGTTAAGATAAGCTGCAACTTCTTGGTTCGAAGCGTTTCAGTTTCGTTTGTCTTGTATCAATGTGTACATTTTTCCCGGCCAATCGTTCTTTCATCATCGAGGTGAGTTTGATCGCCTCTTTTCACTTTGCTTTACATTTACTTTACAAATCTCGGGGGAGAATACATGCTAAATACAACTTGTTTACATACTCATTACGAACTCGATTACTTGATTATATCACACTCTTTTTACTTATGGATTTAAGTACCAAGTCATTTACGCATACAACAGTTAATTTTTATTAGACACAAGCGTTTTGGTTATTCACTCTCGTTTACATGTTTGCCTAAGTAACATAAACCACCATTTGCCCATTATCATGAACTGTTAATTTCTATGACCGGAGGAAGCCGAGTTGAGGAAAGCGCGAGTGTATAACTAGATCTATTTGGGATTGACATCCCTGTTGGTTGTGAGTAGCTCTCACTAGTTTCGACTGTACTGAAAACAAGATGATACATGTCGGAACCAATTGGATGTTTACGGGTTTGAAATCTACACTGGAACCTTTTGTGCATTAAATTGCATACCATATATGTGAGCTTCGGTGTCATGAGCTAGCTGTGCAACACCATAGTTATTATTTATGTGAGGTATGTATTTGTAAGTAGACACCATACATTTGGAAAATCAACGACCTTCACTGTCCAATACTACTTACTGACACATATATTTCTTCTGAACATTTTTCATTATATTGCGGCGAAGCAATAAACCATAAACTCTTTTGGTTCTACATTGACTCTTACATTTTTGGCGATTATTAGAAGGATTGAAATAATCATACATACTTTATAAACCTTTGGATTTCCAACATTTACATTTACACTTACAAAACTCTATGAACTCACCAACTTTAATGTTGGCACTTTTAAGCATGTTTTTCTCAGGTGAATTAGATGCTTGGATTATTTGATGTGCATTGGGGTCTTTACATTCAAGTTTTTCATGGTGATGCAATTATGGGACAACTATTATTTTGACTTCAGAAAATCAACGAGATTGTTTTACAAACGACACATTTAGAGGTCGTTCTCTTGTATCTAGCGCTGTGTATTATGAAGTAGCACCCCAAAGTGGTATTCCGCTGCATTGTTGTATTTTTGGGGGTGTTACAACTTATCCTCCCAACAATTATCAAACCTTAGTTCACCACAACGTTTATTCTCCATCATCATCTATCCCTCAAATTGAATACTCTCCCACAGTCAACCAACAATCTAAATTTTCCTAATTAGACTCAGGTCTAACTATTCCAGTTTTCAAGCACGGTGATGATCCAATTGATGCTATCAACCATGTGATGTCATTCTTGTCTGCTGTAGTCATTCGCTATCTCTACTACCAAACAACCAGCCGAGGAATCGTTCAAACCAAGACAACAAGCACATTAATGATGGAAGAGTAACCATACAACCAGTTCAGGGGAGACAAATTTCTTATGCTGCGGGTACTACAAGAACTTTCACTCCAGGAGCAAGTGGGAGTAACTCAGGGAAACAAAGGATTGTTACTTGTAACAAGCAAGGGGTAAGGAATATCCAAACATGCACTAAACAAGGAGGAACGGGATGTTCATGTTTAAAGATTAAGTGTGTTGGTCAAGCTCAAGTAAGTGGTCAAATTCTAATAAGGAGGAATAACATTTTTGGCAGATCCATTTAATTTCCCCCCCCCCCCCCACCACCCCCCCCCCTATTCCCCCCCATTAAAATTGTGAAAGTAAGGAATTCTAGAAGGTCAAGCCACACAGACTGTCATTACTCACAATGTTGCTTATCAAGCTGATGATTTGGATGCATATGACTCTGATTGTGATGAACTCAACACTGCCAAAGTTGCTCTCATGGCGAATTTATCTCATTATGGTTCAGATGCTCTTGCTGAGGTACACAATCATGATAATGTGAATAATAATATGATTAATCAAGCTGTGCAGGTGATGCCGTCTTCTGAACAGTCGAATGTTGTGAACCATTCAGAGACTGAAATAACCAGTGATAGCAATATCATTCCTTATTCTCAGTATGTGATTGAATCACAACAGGCAGCTGTTCAGAATTCTAACTCCTCTACACAACAAGATGCATTGATATTATCTATGATTGAACAACTGAAAACCCAAGTTGTTAAGTAACAAGATAAAATCTAGAAAATAAAATGCGTAAAAAATGATACTTTAATTTGCTGAGCTAGGAAGTTATAAGGAACAAGTTATATCTAGTGTTGAATGAAGGAAAAAATTTTGATTTTAAGAAGAAACTATACATCTTCAGATTCAAGTGCACAGTCTGTAGAGATTGATCATCTTAAACAAACTCTTTCAGAATATTTAAAAGAAAAGGATTTTTTTAATGCAAATGGGTTACTCTTTCAAATCGATTTTAAGAAAGAAGAATCTAGACAACATTGATAGAGAATTAGTTTAGAAAAGCGGATAATAGCTAGATATTATTGTTTTTTTAAAAGAGATCAATTGCACATATGTTTCACATGTTGACAAACCTCAGTTTTTTCTCTGATCATACCACTAAACAAGTCTAGGTTTTCAAAATCCTTTCTATCTGAAGAAAGCTCAGCAGTTGGAACCAAAGCTTTATGTTGGTGATATTATTGAGAAAACTAATCCCATTGTGATTCTTGACTCTGAAGAGACCTTAATGCTTGCTGAAGAGAGTCGTTCAAAAATGCTTTTAAAACAAAAGGATCCTATAATGTTAGAAAAGAAAGTTAATACTACACCAGTCGATTATGCTCGTCTTAACCAACTTTCTCAAGATTTTGTAAAACAATTTGTTCCACAAACTGAATTATCTGCTGAACAAGACTTTTGGTCTCAGAATTCTATGATTTCTACTAAACCCACTCTTTCTAGAAGACCCACCATAGTTGAGGTTCCAAAAGAACTTCCTAAAGTCAGCATGGTGAATACGAGTTTGAAGAAACTTAAACACCATCTTGCTGGTTTTGACGTGGTTGTCAAAGAAAGAACCACACCCACAACTATCACTAAGGGCTCGTGGGGGTTCGAACATACAAAAGCTTGTTTTAGGGATGAAATAATTCCATTTGTAAAAGCTCTGAAGGACTTGTTTAACACATTCAATCAATATTTGGTTGATGAACTTTCTGAAGTCCAAAATGTCTTTCATCAAATGGAACATGCTGTGGAACAACATCGTTTAGAATCCAAAACATTTGAAGTTAAAATGAATCAAGTTTTGAACAAAAACGAACGACTCTTAGAACAAGTAATAAGCAAAGATATTGTGAACATACTTGTGAATTCGTCTGTGAATATTGCTTCTGTGAATGTGCATGAATGTGAAAAGTGTCTCAAACTTGAGACTGAGCTTCTCAACAAGAAGGATTTCGTTGAAAAAGAGATTTACGATAAACTGTTCAAAAGTTTTACCACTCTTGAAAAACATTGCATCTCTTTAGAAGTTGATATTCAACATAATCAGGAAATTTTTCAAAGGGACAATTCTGTTTCAAATCAAAGTGCTCCAAGTTTTGATCAATTGTTTAAATTAAATGAATTGAAAGCTCAGTCCCAAGAAAAGGACACGGTCATAAAGAAGTTGAAAGAGAGGACTTAAATCTTCTAAGTGGAAAACAAAACAATGAGGATAAGAATAAAAGGACTTAGAAGAGATTTGAAACTATTAATATTGATTGGTTCATAGGTGACAAAGCTTATTGTAAAATCAAGCATTTGAAACAGACCTATAAGCAACTTTATGGCTTAGTTAAACCAGCACGAATTCGATCAAAAGAACAATGTGATGATTTAATTAATCAAGTCAATCTAAAGTCTGTGGAAATTTCTGATTTAAATGCTAGTCTTCAGGAAAAAGTTTTGGTAATTACAGCTCTCAAGAATGATTTAAGGAAACTTAAAGGAAAAGCTCTAGTTGATAATGACGTTACAAAACTCCCTAGTGATCCAGAAATGCTTAAGATTAATATGGAACCAATAACCCCTAAATTGTTGAATAAATAGACAAGCACACTCAGGAAGAAGCTACCGTTCTTAGGGATCTAGTTGAACATGTTTAATCAAAATATCCACTAGTTTAATCCTTAGAATATGCCTGTAGGTATGCTAAACTAGTTCAGGGGTTGCTTACAAACATCAGTAAAACTTGCCCTAGTATCAACAATGCTGATGGAAAATTAGTGGCTGTGACCCCAAAGAATAGGGACAAATGCGTTAGATTCACTAAGCCCGTCACATCCTCTGGAAACACAATCACAAAAACAACCTCTATATCAAACCTAGTTTCTAACAAACCTACGTTGTATTCTACAGGAGAAAAACTGTCTACTAGTGATAGCGGTTCACAGCCTTCAGGCAATACAAAGAAAGATAAGATTCGGCAAACACCAAGTAGTACTTAGAAGAATAAAGTAGAAGCCCACCCTACGACAGTTAAATCTAGTTTGAAACATAAGAATTGTGTTGTGAAACCTAAATAAATTGCAAATGTGCAGCATTCCAAGATTAATGCGAATTCTGAACTTCTATGTGTTAAGTGTAATGGTTGCATGCTTTTTGCTAATCATGATTTGTGTTTTCTTGATTTTATTAATAATGTGAATGCTCATGCTAAATCTAAATCTGTTTAGAAAAGTTCAAAGAGAAAAGTTTGGAAACCAACAGGAAAAGTGTTCACAAATATTGGATACTCTTGGAGACAAACTGGTCGAACCTTTATTATAGTAGGAAATGTGTGCCCTTTAACTAGGATAACCACAACTGCTAAAGTGCCTCTAAGGAAACCAACTACCCTAGAATGTGATACATCTAAGCATGTAGTAACATTGGTTTACTTAAGGAAACCTAGGAAATCCAAAACTAATGTTCCCGTTTGCAAACCTAAGATTATTAAATCTGTATCTGCTAACAAAACGGAACCCAGTAAATCTTGGGGATCTATAGTTTATGATGTTCCATCTTCCTCTCTTAATGAATGCAGGTCGTCCAAATTGTTCTTTGGTAATTGCACTTCCGCTACTCTAAGCATAGGACCGGAGATCGCTTTCAGCTCACCAATTTCGTTAATAAATTTTTAGGTATAGTCAAATTCAGAAATGATCACGTGGAAAAGATATTGGGATATGGTGATTATCAGATTGGGAATGTTACGATCTCAAGGGTTTACTACGTGGAAGGACTTAGACATAACTTATTCTCTATGGGGCAATTATGTGATTCGAACCTTGAAGTTGCTTTTCGTCAACACACCTGCTTCATTCGTAATCTAGAAGATGTCGATCTTTTGACCGAACTCGAGGAAACAATCTGTATACTCTGTCTCTTGGAGATATGATAGCGTCCTCTCCTATATGTCTCTTGTCAAATGCCTCAAAGATTAAGTCTTGGCAATGACACTGACGTCTGTCTCATCTGAACTTTGGTGCAATCAACCATTTAGCTAGACATGATCTTGTTTGAGGTCTCCTTAAGCTAAAATTTGAAAAGGACCATCTGTGTTCTGCGTGTGCAATGGGTAAGAGCATGAAGAAACCCCACAAACCTAAATCTGAAGACACCAACCAAGAAAAACTCTATCTTCTGTACATGGATGTTTGTAGACCAATGCGTGTCGCAAGTGTTAATGGAAAGAAGTACATCCTTGTCATTATCGATGATTACTCTCGATTTACATGGGTTAAGTGCTTAAGGTCAAAAGATGAAGCTCCAGATTTCATAATCAAGTTCTTAAGATGATCCAAGTGCGACTTAAGACACCTGTCCGACGAATCAGAACATATAATGAAATTGAATTTGTTAATCAAACTTTGCGTGAATATTATGAGAAGGTTAGAATCTCTCATGAAACATCTATTGCTCGCTCTCCACAGAAAAATAGTATCATTGAAAGACGTAACCGTACGCTAATTGAAGCTGCCCGCACAATGTTGATTTATGCAAAAGCTTCGTTATTCTTATGGGCAAAAGTAGTTGCTACCGCATGTTACACCCAAAATTGTTCCATCATACGACTTCATCATGGCAAAACTTCATATGAGCTTTTACATGAAAAACTTCCTGACTTATCGTTTTTCCATATATTTGGTGCACTCTGCTATCTGACAAATGATAGTGAGAACTTGGATAAGTTACAACCGAAAGCTGATATTGGTATTTTCATTGGCTATGCACCCACAAAGAAAGCATTTCGAATTTACAACCGACGTACCAGATAAATCATTGAAACAATTCATGTAGATTTTGATGAGCTGACTACAATAGCTTCTGAACACAGCAGTTCAGGACCCGCACTTCATGAAATGACTCCTGCAACAATAAGTTCAGGACTCGTGCCAAACCCCCATCCTTCAACACCCTTTGTACCACCTTCACGACGTGACTGGGATATGATGTTTCAACCGTTGTTCGATAAATTTCTTAATCCTTCACCTAGTGTTGATCATCCAGCTCCTGAAGTAATTTCTCTAGTTCTTGCTGACTCAACCGGTTCACCTTCATCAACTACAGTTGACCAAGATGCACCATCTCCAAGTAATTCTCATAAACTACACCTAAAACCAAACCTCCCATCATTCCAA
>BQNB010032071.1:0-53471 GCA_026074375.1 Tanacetum coccineum
AACCACCCTTCTTACACCTTCATCTACTCTTACACAACACCATATTAATCTTACACCAAAACCATACCTTCTCCCTAAAGTTGTGGATTTTGTCTTAAGATATTTTAACTATAAAAGCCATCCTATTTGCAAGTAAACTCTCACTTCTTATTATTTGCTAGAAATCAAACACAAACTCTCTCCACATATACCCCTAGCTCACGGCTCACAAACCACACCCATATACATTTTCTATTTTTGATTTCTCAAGTATTAAAAGTGTTCAAGTTTTATTGTTAGGCATATCTAAGGTGTATTGGAAGCTTGGTTAAGTGATTACAAGGGTTTTATAACAAGAAGAAAACTAGGGTTTATATATTGAAGTTATGGGTTTCTTGATTTGGAAGCTTGGGTTTTATTGATAAGTTAGGGTTTAGACTTTGTTTCTCTTCATCGTCCACCTTGTTAAGGTCTTCTAAAAACCCTAAACTTTTCACATTATTCATTTCATGTTTTATGTAATTGTTATATAGTTAATCATCACCTATGGTATTTTATAAGTTTATAAAATAGATATTTACACTTGTATAAATTTGAACCACATTTTTTATTATGATGTTATAATGCTAAAATGATGATAGAAGGCAAGAACACACTTGGTATAATTATTAGTTAATTTATAAAACTAGTTTATAAGTTAAATATATAAAAGTTTACTTATTATGTTTATGGTTAAATAAATGTAAAGACTTGTTATTCTTGAACACATTCTTGGACATATATTAGAGGACTATAAATATACACAAGTTTGTGTATTAATCACAAAGTAGAGGACTTATAGTATTTTAATTAATTTAAAATTTTATAAAATCAAGTTTATGAAAATATATATAAACCTACTGTTTTTATTTCGAAAATAAAATATTTATTTTATATTTTATTAAAATACTACATATTATGACGATCGTAAGCATATAAAGAACTCGAAAATCCGAATTATAACGAAGAAGTTACGCTATTTACAAATTTACAATAATAAATGCTTTTATAAAAATAAATTTATAAAAATAATTTATTGTTCATAGCAATGACTTTTTGGAAAATATTTTACTTGGATAGAACTTTTAATTATGAAGACGTGCTCGAAAGAATCACTAAAATCGGAATTAAAATGAGTAAGTTATGATTTTTGCAAGATTACGATAACAAAATATATAAAAATAGTTTTTATATAATTTATAAACAGTAAAAAGTTACTGTTCACCAGTAACAAAAATATTATAAATATAATATTTTGATACATTTTCTTAATACAAAACCGTGGACATAAAGAACGTATAAAACGGAGTTAAAACAAGAAAGATACGCACTATTTTACTCTTGTGCACTATTTCCTGACATAAATAGTGTCGGTTCGTTTTTAATAAAAACTTTACGAAACGATGTAGTAACACTTAAATAATATTTATACATGTTTTTAACTTTATAAATATTATTTTACAAGACGATTGAACTATTTATACGATAACTTTATACAAATGATAAAAACATTAAATCAAGTATTTATAACAAATAATCAATCGTTGGACAAGTATACTATTTTTACAAATACTAATACGTGAACATTTATTTTTCAAAGTACAAATTTTATATTGTTTAATTTTATAAATTAAACAAACATGTTTAGGTGGCGATGTTACTATATAGAATTATATGTTGTGTTAGTTATTTAAGTGCATTGTACTCATACGACCTATATTTAATTAGGTTGCATTCGGTCTACACGTGACGATTCACTTATTTGATTTAGATAATCAAATCATTCACTGAGGTGAGTTCATAGCCTCATTTTTATATGATTCTAATGATTTACAATTCTCGGGGTGAGAATCATGCATTGTTTTACAATTGGATGCAGGTACAGTTTTATACAAATTACGAGTTTGTCTAAGTAGCTATAACCCACTATGCCCATGAATCATGAACTGTTAATTACTAGATTGTAAGCGCGAATGTTATGAATAGATCTATTTGGGATTGACATCCCCGTTCGGGTGAGTAGCGCTCACTAGTTTAGGTGGAACCGAAACGACGAATGTATACCATGTCGGAATAATTTGGATGTTGCGGGTTGAACATCTACACGAGCACATTATGTGCATTAATTTGCATACACATATATGTTGTAGCTTCAATGCCATGAGCTTAGTGCATTTTGTAATTACATTTTGAGATATTGTATGTGTTACATGTCTTACACTTGGAAATCTTGCGGTCCTACTTTATACATTATTTAAATTTATGAATTCACCAACTTTATGTTGACGTTTTAAAGCATGTTTTTCTCAGGTCAATAAGGTACAGGAAACTGGGGTACATTGGTGGTCACCATTTTGTGGAGTCAATTTGCAATAAAGATTTAAGTGCATTACATTTTGGAGATTTGTTATGTATTAAAATCTTTTACATTTACATGGTTGAACAAGTTAAGCTGTGAGCTTTTGTAACAAACAACTTTAATTAAATCCAATGTATCATTTTAAACGACTCATATAGAGGTCGTTCTCATATCTTGTGCTATTGATCTATGAAGTAACACTCTCAGACCCATATCCCGCTGCGACCCTATTTGGGGGTGTTACAGGTGGCGTCATACCACCAGCCCAAGGTTGAGAACGGTGCACAGTACCGTCGTTGGTGTCATGGCCTCTCGCACCATGGATACCAGACAACGTGGTTGATTTTTTTTTAAATATCACCGTTTTATAACAGTAGGGGAGCGGATTTTTTTAATAAAATACCCTAAAAAATTTAAGTTTTACCCCTAAAAAATCCTATAAATACCTTCTTATTATTTTATACTTCACACAAACTTCCAATGTATTTTCTACTTCAATAATACTCAATTTTCTTTCAACTATGAATCCAAACAATCCCAACACCTTCAACACCTACGATCCAAACAATCCCGACACCACCAACACATACGATCATTATGATGTTTATTTTCAATGCGATCGGGATCGATATATGCGGGATTATGTTGCATATGAACAATTTGTAGCTATGTGTGAGCAAGAAGTCGGGGGTTCAGGATCGGCTCCAAAGAGGACGAGGACATACATACCTCGTGAACGAGAAGAGGCGAAACAACGGCTAATCGATGACTATTTTGGCGACGATGAGACTCTTCCTAAATATTCGGAAGAGAATTTTAGGCGAAGGTATCGTATGAATTCTAGACTTTTTAATAAAATAGTCAACGATATTTAAAGTTATGATGTTCAACCTCTTCTCGGGTACTTTTATTTTTTTAGACAACGTTACGATGATGTCGGTCGTTTAAGTATTGGTCCTATTTTGAAGTGCACATCCACCATACGCCGACTTGCGTACAACACTGCACCTGATGCATTTGATAAGTACTTGCAAATTGTTGAACGTTGTTCACGACAATGTTTAGAGAACTTTACTAAATGCATACACATTTTATACGTTGAAAAGTTTTTAAGAAAGCCCACTTCAGCGGATATTGAAAAACATATGCATTGTACGAAGAAAAACATGAACTCCCGGAAATGCTCGGGAGTATAGGATGTAATGCAATGGGATTGAAAACCGCGAAAATCCTTACATGTCAAATTAAAAGACAGATCAAAAGTAACCCAACTCTTAGTTAGAAGCGATGCGATAAAGAAATTGTGGATTTGGCATGCATATTTTGGGGTTCCGGGAGCAAAAGTGCACAAAGATCTTCGACATGACCTTATGGAGCATTTATGGAATAATAACTAGATTTTAAAATTTATATTTTGCTATTTTTAAGTACCAATGTTTAATTTTTTTAAATTTAAAGTACCTCTTTTTTATTAATGTAATGTGTTTTAATTTTAATGAAGTTTATTTTAGTTATATAGTATATGTTTTATTTTATTTAAATGAAAAAAAATTAGGCCAACAGCACCACATTTTTTGGTGCCAAGGGATACAACACAAAATGTGGTGCCAAAGAAATTCTGGTGTCATAGGGGTTTTTACTGACGTGGCAGTATTTTTTGTCAACGTCACGAGGGTACCTAGCTCTCTTACAATCATATAAGTTTTATAAAAACAAATTCACATAATTATAAGGTAAACCATTTATTGGATTAAAATATGAGAAAAAATAAAAAATAAAAAAAGAAAAAATTGGGGCCCCCCCCCCAAGCAAAATAATACATTACCACCTTATATGTGAAGAATGATATTTATAAATTTAATGTGTTATAACGTTCCTTGAAAAAAAGGTTAGGGCGTACGAACTACATGGCCAACCCAAAAATTTTTACAAACATTTTTTTTATTCTTATAATCCTATCAATACGTCCTGCTAATCAAACAATCTTCTTATCTATAATCCCTCCATTCGTCATGCTACTCTCCGTATTCTTCTGATACCGAAAACAATTCATCAAATTCTTTTAAAGCTCACCTAATAAAAAAAATATTTAAAAATTTCGTTAAAATCTCCAAAATCGAACTATTGACTAGGTTATTTTTTTTGTTTGAAATTTTATTTGTGATTTCATTGAGTAAATTGCAATATCATTTATTTATAAGGGACTTTATTTTCCAAGCATCATTTTAAGAGCGAGAACTAGATAACTTCTTTAAAAATCAAGAAAATAACATGCACAAAAACCGTCAATAATCGTAAGAAACACCCCATGTTCTTGCTGTATTAACATAACACTTCCTCTTCTTTCACACAAAAACCTTTCATTCGTCCGTAATACAGACATGCACAGCCTTATTAAAATAATGCATTGAACACTTTCAAAGACAAATTATGTATTCCAATGTCTATCAAATAGAACAAATAAGTTTTATTCACATATTTTTGTTTTCATTTTAAAGACATATGTGCAGAAATAGAAGGAGTGCAATTAAGTTTTGAAAGACCTCGCATTCTCGCACTTTAAATGATGCTGAAAATAAAGTTACACTTTATTTATATTATTATTATTATTAGTATTATTATTTATTTATTTATAATAATAATTATTATTTATTACTATTATTATTTATTTATTTAATTATTAATTAATTTATTATTGTTGTTGTTTATTTATTATTATTATTATTATTATACTTATTATAATTATTATTTATTAACATTTATTTATTATTTATATTATTTATTTAATTTTATTTCTATTATTATTATAAGTTTAAAAAAATTGAATTACATTACGTACACGGTGACAAATTATATCAATTACCATTTTAACACATTAACACATTCCAACTCTAATACATTCAACTCTTTGAACTATAATTCATTCAAATTACAATTATTTAACATATTATAATTACTTTTAGAACATACTGCAAATCAAAAGGCTCCTAGTTTCTTCTAAGACATTGATTCTAAATATTATCACATCATATAATTAATTTTGTGTTTGTGTTGACTCTTCAAATGGAACGAGGTTTTTAACCCGCGCTCCGCTGCGGAGCGCGGGATTTTACGTTAAGACCACTATAGAATTGCTTATACACTGAACAACTGCTTATATACTGATTTCTAGTTCCGAAAAGTTCGAATGAAGGCACTACATAACTGTTAGGATCCATGGAGCCACATTATGATAAATGGAGCCACATTGCTTCCTATAGTTGGTGCATAACTGTTCTAGCTGATCCACTTACAACGATACCTTTTTCAAACGCATGAAATGATATCTAGAGATATGTCAACATGTTACGGCTTCTGATCATCCATCTGCAATAAACATGGCGACTTTTGTCATGAAACAGATTGTGACACCACTTTTCTGGTTATAACGTTGGCAACCAAACAACCTAAAATTCTACATAAAGTGGGTTGTTTATGGACAGTTGGTACTACCTTGTGTCACGACACATTTGCAGGGCCTTCCTATTTGTGTCACGTTTTCAGGCACTTGTACTGTAGTCGCAGCTCGTCTCCTAGAGTCGCGCGTTCTTTAAATAGAACACGTTTAATTTTTGTAATTTGACTCCAACGTTATTTTAAAAATCTTGCACATGCCTGCAAAATTCACAACCACAATTAAAACACTAAAAAGTTGAGCCTAAACAAATTTCCAAATACTGAATTAAATTTCGAAATGCATTTTTAAGATGAAACTAAATTACCAATTTAACTAACCTAAAAGCTAACATCATTTTCAAGGATTTTCCTAATTATATTTTATCCAAAGATTATAATCAGAAAGACACAAAAATGTTTTCTTAAATAAGAAACCCACCCAATATAAAAGACAAAGTAACCATATCTATTTAGCAGTTATATATGCATATATGCGTCTGGTTCAGTAGGTATAATCTAATTGTACACAACTGGCAACTGATCAACAATTATATGGGTGTTTGGTACAGGAGGTTAACATTTATATGGGCGTTTGGTTCAGTGGGTTTACCTGTTATGGGTATTCAATTGTAGTGGGTCTGCACTCACACGTTTGCTGTCATCAACACGTTTACATTTCAGCTCCTGAGAAGCACACTCTTTCTCAGTCAACAACTTCTGCAAATTCCTAACATCTTCATCTCTCTTAATGGTCTTTTCTTCAAGTTGTGATTTTGTCTGTTCATTGCGGAAAATGGCCTCTGTAAGTTGAACGTGTTTATAACTTTATTTTAAAAAAGCCTATGAACTGATGAAGAATTAAGAAAACTTTGATTGTCATAAAAGCACCTATGAGCTTACCCAAAACTAAGCACTACATCTATCGGCTTGGAGTTGGTAGATTTCATTTTTTAATTCTTCGTTTTGTTTCTTTAAACGCTCATGCTTTTCTCTAAACTTCCTGGTCTGCAAAAAGAGAATGATCAGGAACAAATCAGAGAAAAATAGTAACGCTCAATTTTATGTTGCGTTTATATTTCACATATGGTACTAAACGAAATTTACATTATCCATGTTGTTAGCAGGAAATTACAAAGTACGGAGAACGTGATTTTAGTCTTCAATTACTTGTACCATCTTGTATTATTTCATACTTCAGTACATTAGATATGTAGGTATCTATTATGCTAAAAGTACAATAGTTTTGTCTGTTGTTTCCAGAATTCAAGCGACGAAAGAGACACGGAAGAAACATACATATGATCTCTCTTATCTTCCAAGTGCGTCTCTGTGCGCAGCCTGTACATCTGGTCCTATATATCAACAATCAATGTATGAACAATCTCAAACCCATATGTTCTGTTATCGTATGTAACGGCGAGATTAAGTATTGACCCTAAACAGCCATGGTATGAATTTTGATTAAAAAGTTTTTATAGACTAAATTTGATTTTCCCATTGTAATACAGTTGTGATTTATAAATAACACCACTCGAATTTGCAACTCATACATGCAGTTTATTTGAGTGATTTGCCGTGATTCTATTATCTTATGTAATGGCGAGATCAAGTACTGACCCTAAACAACCATGGTATGTTCGAGATAGCGACCCAGTGTTCATTTCCCATACTTTGACTTTCTGTTCCTGTTCCCCACTAAGTAATATTCCAGAACTGTTCTCGAATAATACTGAACCACAAACATCCTCATGAAGTTATTTAAACACACATATTGGTAATCTGGATTCATGGTTCACATCCCTTGACCATCTTATTTTCCCCAAAAAAATAATGATCCCAACGACTTAAAATCGCAATAAGCAAAGAAACAGTACCAAACGCACATTCTAATAGCAACATCTCTAGCTATATTTCTTGATAAATCGATATCATGACAGATAACATTACATTTGTGAAGGGAGGTACCTGAGATTTGTGTTCAGCGGGTAGTACATCATCATGCCTTTTAGCCGCAGTTTCAGCACCAAAACCCCCTCATTTCGTCCCTTATTTCAGCACACAATCACACCAATTTCATCCCCATTTAAGCACCCCTAAACCCACCCGTTACAGGTCCCATCTTAGCAACGAAACCCACCCACGGCAGCCTCCATTTCAGCAACCGAACACACAAATTTCACCCCTTATTTTGGCAGCCAAACACACCCTTTTTAGCCGCAATTTGAGCACCAAATGATAATCCGCTACTTCCCGTAATGATAATCCGCTATGACTGAAAATCTGAAAATACATGAATGTCGTTAGTATTAATCTTCTTCAAACACAGAAGTTAGGAGTGTTATAAAATAGTTATTAACACTTACAAATCTTGACTGCTCTAGTTCACTACTTTGTTCAACCATGTAGTGTTTAAAAACACATAGCTTCCGTGCATTTTTCAGCTCATCTGCAAACTCTGCATATCATCCAACACTCATCTATAAGTATGCATTAACAGCACACTACGTAGAAAGAAAGAAAGTCTCACTTTTCCTTTAAAAGGTTATTTGGAATTGCTCATCAAAATTGTATTTGGTATTGATAACATCACCACCACTGCAATCATCCAATATGATGGTGATTCTAACTCATCAATCATACCTCTATTCCCTTTACTACCCGATTACAAAGACACCACTACGGTTTATGAATTTCTTGGTAGCCTAAAGAGCTCAAACCACACTTATTTCCATTAAATTGATCTAAAACGCGCATAATCCCTACCGTTTCTATAACACGATTCCTTGCCAAAACAATTCATGCGTCGAGCCAAATGGTACATGACTTGCAGCTATTATGAATAATATAAGCTTTAAACTCCCAACAATTGACATACTTGAGGTGTACTGCTATATCATTAATGGTGTGTTTGGCACAAAGTTTCTACTACTCCGCCATTGTATTACAACTTTACAGGGACATATTTCCCAGCATTTTTACCAACTCCTAATAAGGAAACAGGAGTGAGGGTGTAGAATATGGTTTGATGTGCATATGTAATGGACAAACATAGTTTCCACTTGTGTATTAAGGCCTATTAATAGTTTCTAGTCGTGCATATCTAATGGACAACCAATAGTTTTCACTTGTGTATTAAGGCCTTGAATTGTTTCTAAATATTTCTGAAAATAAGGGTTTTGCTAAACTTTGAAAGTTAAAAATTTAGGACAATTTCCATTTCTTTCTGATCAACTCAATCTGAACACTAACCTTCTAACCCACCCAAAATAATCATGTATAACACACACAATAACTGGAGAGACAAATAAATTACCTCCGTGTTTCATCCATATTTGCTTGTCCCACATAAAAACTAATATTGGGACACTTCAACGAGTTATATCGGTCACCGAAAGAAGCTAATTAACTTCTTCCCTCCATTTCATATTTTGCTTTCCAGGAATCGGAGCAAGTTTATCATGTTTTCCAAATACAGAAGCTGCAAATTTCCCAAAAAAGTGAAGACGAATGAATCAAAAAGACAAAAAAAACTCCCACTTGACTAAATTACATCCTTTTCCACTACTTGTCATATCTCATCTTAAAAGCAAAAAAATTGTAATTGGCTCGTGTGTCAAAACCTGTGTAAATATGGCAGGGCGAACTGAACAATGTTATGAACTTAAGTTTATGGCCTAATAAAGTCAATAAGACTAAACTAATAAGCTCATAAGCTGGAAAAAGTAAGCTTATTGATTTCCCAACTCTCAATAACCCGCTAAACCCAACAAATATGATAATCCAAAGACCCCTAAATTAGTACACCACTCACCGAAATGCCATCGTTAATAAGTACCTGTAAGTCTCAGTTGGCTTACTAAACTGGTGCCACACGTACCACGGTACCAGCATCGTTAACGACGAAGTCAGCCCCAATACCTAAGAAAAAACAGAGAAGTACATAATAATTAGTCGTAACACATTATATACTATAAAAGTAAGTGACCTTTAACCGAAAAAAAAATAAGTGACCTTTATCTAATAAAGGAAGCAAACAAACCTGAAACACCAATGCCCACTCTACATTCGTCTGAAGAAGAAGCAATATGAGCGCTTGTCTCATCCATAGAAGTAGCAGCTGCACTACCATTGCCGACTACAAAAAGCAAAAACACATAAGAACCCACGTAGGTTGATTGACATTCGTAAAAAACATGAGAAACAATTCTTAAACATATTTGAAACAGTAGGAACAGGATTGGAAAAGTTGTAATATTAGTTTCCTGTGTATGCCCAGCCAACGAAAATTCATATGCAATACCACCAAGCGTTGAACTTTTTAAAGAAGTTTCACAACATATGCAAGTCCGAAGTTTCACAATATTAGACCTCATACGCTCTGTGGGCTGCAGATGAATTTTCGTTATATCTTAGATTATTTCTTATACACTTTGTGGACCGGAAAACCTCTTCTTTCAGAACTAATGAGGTTGAACTTCTTAAATCATTCAAAAGCTTACTATATTCAACACTGAATTATTAATACAACAAAGTCATATTTGTGTTGAAATTCTAGCTACAATAATTAACTGATATAACACAACTAAACACTATTTTTACATAATGTTTTGCTAGAACTGGTTATATGATATACATACTATTTTCATAGATAATAGACCAAACCTGATCTGCTCGTGACATCACAAAATCAGCCAAGACTTTACACATCTCTCCGAACCCCTGCATATGACATGCGACTGATTATGATTAGTCATACACTCAAAAGCCTAAACAAATGACCTTATAAGCTTTTTCCATAAGGCCATCGGCTAAAAAAAATAAGCTAACCCAAACACCCTACTGTAAAAGCATGTACCATGAACAATAAAGACTGTTATATAGCAATCTTTCAGCATGAAACTAAAACTCCTAAATTTCGTGTTAACCTAATTTTCAATTGAAAACCTAATATAAAAAACAAATCTCTAAATTATCAATCTAACAAAATACACAAATAATATCAATTAAATCAGGATCCAATCAAAGAAAGAAAAATAAGAAGCATAATTTATAAGGTCCGAACGGATTAAAAGATGATAAAACTTACTACTATTTTGATGATCAAGTTATTGATAAGAGCAGTGGATTTGGTGGGAATGGATTTACTGTGTTTTTTTTGTTGTGAAAGATGTATAGGTTTTGCAGTTGACACGTACCCCCACGTGGATACAAGTAGGCTAAGAAATAACACACGGGTCGGGCCGGGTTTGTATTGAGTGCATTAAACACCTCCTCGGGGGAATAATCTTACCTTTTAATAAATATATAAGGTATAATTTAAACAACGATTAACGATCTTGTAACTTTTTTTTACAATACTGACTAAAAGTACAAACAAAAAAGTATAAAGACGAAAAATACATGACACAACGCACGAGTGTAACTATCTAGTATAAGGGTAACTATCTTTACATGGCATGTACCTTTAGCATAAGGGTAACTATCTCTAGCATAAGTCGTCTAGCGTAAGTGTTGCAAGTGCAACTAGTACCTTTAGCATAAGGGTAACCACAAGTGTTAGTTTGGGTTCGGGTTAATTTAAGTCGGGTTAAAGTCATGTCAAAACTAAAAGTTTCATATCCAAACATGACTTTATTTGAATTCGGGTTTCTCGGATTCGGGTCAACTTGGGTTCGGATGGCGCCACTTGTTGGTCCACTATTCTTGGATGTTAGTCCATGTAAATCGTGTAATATCTGATATATTAACCACGAGACCCATTTGGCTAACTAATAACACCATTTGTACTTTTCAACGCTTTATAAATCTTATTAGAATGAATCTATGATTTACACGTGCACCCGGTTGTTTGCGGACCAACAACCAGGATATTGAATGACAAACTATACTCCCATTGTTCATAGCTTTGCTCATGAACCAATGGGAGGAGAACCGTACCACTAAGATATTACATTGTGTGTTTTCTGTGTGTAAGAATTCTTGACCTATTTCTATTACAAGTGAACATATATATAGTGGGAAAGTGACGCTTCCATGTGAAGCTTCATTAAAGTCAAGGTAACCACATTTGTCCTTTCTTGTCTTCCTTTAAGCAACCTTTAATACAGTACAAGCCCCCACTTGTACTTTTTGTCTTCTACTGCTTTATGCTAAAAGTAAGTTCCCGTCAATATGTTCAGACTTCATTCAGATGGTCTTTGAGAGTCACTAAGCCATTTGCCAATACTCACTGACTCCGTCATCCTGATCTTGGTTCTTTCTTCACTCGCTGAGGTCCGCATCAGGTTATGATGAGACTTTCTTTAGCCTCTGAAGAACATCTTGAGGATGACTCGCTGAACTCATCCAAGTTCAGCGACTTGTTTTACACTTAGGATATATTTCATACAAATCCTGTACAATGGACAATTTTGCTCTGAATTGGCCCAGCAATTTCCCCCTATCTGAATAGAAATATAGCCCAAGTCAATTAGGAGTAAGAGAGCATAAAGGCTTCTTCTTACATATTAAGTTACAACAAAGATACATAAAAGATAAGACATTCTGATCATTTGTTGTTGATCTTGTTGAACATGTGTTCAGACATGATGTTCATCTTCATTAGTTCAAGGCTTCTTGTCCCCGAACCTTAAAGATGACCATCTTGAGGTGTGTTGACTTTGGTTCAGCTCCTTAGGTTAAGTTTGTGTTTCAGGGCTCGTTTTAAACTGCGGTGATCAGGCACTGCCTGAAATATTCACTGAAAAATACAAACAACTCAAATACATAATAATCCCAAAACACTTGTTCACTCCACTGATTTAATATCAGTTTCTCCCAACAGTTAAACCTCGAAACTATCTCATCCTTTCTTACAACTAAACAACCTAATATACCCAAGACACTAGACAATGATACACTGAAGATGCATTAGCTGAGCTCTGCCCCTTTTCCACTGATTATTTCATCAGCGTCAACACCAGCTTCATCATTACACGCTTCATATATTCACCGCATGTGATGGATTTTTTGAGTGTTTTGAATCTGGATATTGATTTTGGTGTATTGTGTTTTTTTTATTTGTGTTTGTTTTGTGTTGTGAGATGTGATTTTGTAGTTGTGGGGTGATTTGATGTGATGATAGGTCTGCCATTGAAGTTCTTATCACGAGTGTGTCTTTCTCCCGCTCAAAAAATACATATGGAGTTAGCAATTTTTGAAGGCTTCACACATTGATATTTTTCACCATTTATAGGGATCGAATTGCTTCGATACTAAGGTTTGATCCTTAGTTTTTTATGGGTGTTTGAATACCCATGTTTGGCCTCAAGTTGAAACCTTGTGGCTTGACCAACTTGGTTGACATTATAGTTTTTACCAAACTATCAACCATCAACGGATTTGTTGATTCTTTACCGGTAGTCGTTTGCCCCAGAATAGCCAATTCTTTCTTGTCGTTTAGACATGGTGGACTGATTAGCATTTTTTGTGTGGTGGTTAAGCTGACACTTGGTGAACTTTCAGCCTATGGCTATCATGTTCAAGGATCTGTAATGCTTTAGCCGTAAGGCAGGGAGATTCTTCCCTTTTCTGTTTAGATTTTACTCGGATTAGTCTAAGCTTTAAGTTTACAAACTCAAGCTCTTGTTGCAAAAAGAACTAGAAGACTTTAAACATTTAAGAACACCTAACCTTTTGATATCTTTTTGATATCAGGTTTAAGTACAAAAATAAAGTGTCTGAAAGTTTAGCAACAAGAAAGTTTAGCAACAATTTGGTACCTCAGATTCAGCAACGTTTACCTGTCGCTAACTAGGCTGACCAGATGTCGGTTCAGCTTCTCTACATCAGCTTCTCTACATCAGGTGATGACATCAAATAGTATCTAATTTATAGCATCATTTATCCCATGTTATTTACCCATTTTGTGTAGTTATTGCAAAGAATTGTTACTTAATCATTTATATTTGAGAATTGCAGTAATTATGGAGTGATTGGTGAAACTTAGCAAAAGATGCGCATTCTGAAGCTTAAACGAAGATATTTTGAAGATTACTATTCTGATGACCAATACGTCGTATCCATCAAGATCATACGGCGTATCCGTGCCTACGTTCACCAAAGACCACAAAAGGAATGAAGATAAATACGCCGTATCCAGAGAGACTCAATACACCGTATTCAAGATATGGATATAATATAATATTCTAGAAGATATCAAGCGTGGTCTCTACTCCGAGAAACCCCCAATACGTCGTATCCAATACTTGGATACGCCGTATTCAACCGACTTCCAGACCTTAGAAATAGAAAACTCAAAAACGAGTTTTCAGTGTGCTAAATCATATTCTCGATACCTAAACCACAAAAGTCAATTTTAAGAGGAGAAAAAGAGCAGAAGAGGTCGAGCAAAGCTATCAATTCCATAGGAGACAACGTGTAATTCCATATACTTTAGTAATCATTCAGTTTTTGGTATCATTCGTTAATTCGGTTAGTTTTCCTTGGCTAAATAATTACTCTTGTATTTATTATGACGTTTGAAGGCTAATACCTTTGGGTATTAGCCATTATTATGAAGATTTGAATGTTTGGTATTTGTTTATCTCGATTTCTTGATTTATCGTTGCGTGCTTATTTATGTTTATCAATTTATACTTGTTTACGCGCTTTTGTATGCGACCTATCATTCAAATGGATCTAGTAAAGCGGACCAAGCGTATCTAGGTCCGAGATAGCTCTCCATATAGTAATTTATACATTTAGAATAATAGTTACACAAATATTGTCCTTCTAAGTCTGTGTCTAAGATACGCTTCGGGCTTAACTAGTTAATTGGATATTGCCAATGGTTTATTGATCGTGTTGACTAGCAGGTGACCTAGATAATTCAACAAGTAACGTTCTGATTCCATTGGATAGTTGGACAAGTGGACTTCTAGTGTATAAATTGCCATTAAGCGATAAGTGGGTAAAGTCTCTTTGATCTAGGGTTAAACAAGATCACCATTGCTTTAATCCTTAAGATAGATTATAATCAGAAAAATAGGATGCTTTATGCGGATGCTTTAATTGTGACATAATCAATGTGTCTAGGTCTTAGGAAGAAGTAACGCCTAAGTCTAAGAATGATATGCCACTTCGAGAGAAGAAATCATTGCACTAAATAAACAAACCAACTTTCTAATCGGATTAATAATGGTTAATACAATTTTCTTATATAAGGTTCGACCACTCTTTTATCTTCTGTTAATTAGCTTGTGTGGGTTAAAGTGCCTTGAATTGATTTTAGTCACCAAACAAATCGTGCCAGTCTCTCAAGCCGAAAACCCCCATTTTCCCATTAGAATTAGGAGTTAAGACTGACATAGGTTTAGAATATAGTAGAATTAACATAGATAGATTAGATAACCAAGATATTAATTAAATTAATAGATTAACCTCGCTTCAAGTGTTCGACACCCTACTTACCACAAAACTACTACCGACCGGGTACACTGCCTGTTAAAGTGTTGTTTTTGGTTTAGTCGGCAAAATATAAATTTAAAACTTGAATAAGTAAATCATACATACAACAACAGTACATCATCAGGACATTCATTTTATGAATCAGCTGACCCATATGCGTCTCTGACCTATATGTGTGATGCGTTTGCATCTCTGACCTAGCTGGCTCATATGCACCTCTGACTCAGCGGGTAATTTCAGCTCACGAATCAGTGGGTTTGTCCACTTTAGAGGTCGTTGACTTGTGCTTTAGCATCCTAGGTTTGAGTGATCGATCCTTGGGTCAGCGGGTTTACCTTCAACGACCTTTGCGTCAGCTACATAGTTGTCTTGGTCCTAAGACTTGGTGGAATGAATCAACGAGTGCAAAGCATCTGATTCTTTCACCCCCACATATTAAGCTATGTCTAGCTGCCCCATATTAGGTATACTTTTAGTGCCGAGTTTAGCTCTCTTGAGAGGCTCGAGATCAGAGATTGTTCGTATCTGATATAACCACGTGTCCACACGGTTTGAATGTCTCATCTCGAACCTTATCATACCTATTCATACTATTTTAGGTTGAACTACCATCACTTGTACCACGACATCATCCCAAAATACGTGTATTTACTGATTAAATCAGTTCCACAAAACAAATAACCTCAAATCTTCATATCACAACATCAATCAGCCGGAAAAGTCACAAAATTCTGAACCCATTCTAAAGTTGAACAAACTATACAAATCTGGGCTATGAACCTTTTCTTGTGTCGCCGGATTTAAGATGGGTTTCTTGTTGTTGATGTTGTTTTTGTGATGTTTATGGCATCTGTTGATTGTGTATCTCGATCAAGAGACTTTTGTGACGGGTTTCTTGTGATGAGGGAATTTTGAAGAATTTTTTTGATTGTAATTGGGTTTTTTGTTATTTGTGTTTGTGGTTTGATTTCTACTAATGAATCCTTGATAAGTGTGTTCTCTCCCCCTCAAAAGTTGCAATACAAGCAAGCTTTTGATCGTTACATACTCTTGATCGTTACATACTCTCTGGAAGACACCCCTTCAGGTTTAGCGGTTAAATGGTTCAGCTAAGTTCAGATGTCCGCATACATAATACTCAACCAAATGACTTGCTCTATTATTTTGCCGAAAGACGAGACCCACTGACACTTTTTCATCTAATACAATTTAAACAACGATTAACGATCTTGTAACTTTTTTTTACAATACTGACTAAAAGTACAAACAAAAAAGTATAAAGACGAAAAATACATGACATGACGCACGAGTGTAACTATCTAGTATAAGGGTAACTATCTTTACATGGCATGTACCTTTAGCATAAGGGTAACTATCTCTAGCATAAGTCGTCTAGCGTAAGTGTTGCAAGTGCAACTAGTACCTTTAGCATAAGGGTAACCACAAGTGTTAGTAAGGCCAGGTTAGTTGGGTTCAGGTTAATTTAAGTCGGGTTAAAGTCATGTCAAAACTAAAAGTTTCATATCCAAACATGACTTTATTTGAATTCGGGTTTCTCGGATTCGGGTCAACTTGGCTCGGGTCAATTTGGGTTCGGATGGCGCCACTTGTTGGTCCACTATTCTTGTGTAAAACATGGATCTATAAGGATGGCGCCACTTGTTGGTCCACTATTCTTGTGCAAAACACGGATCTATAAGGATATATGAAGAACAAGTTTGCACAATCAACCAATTGACCACTAATAACAAAGTTTGTACTTTTCAATGCTTTATAAATCTTATTAGAATGAATCTATGATTTACACGTGTACCCGGTTGTTTGCGGACCAACAACCAGGATATTGAATGACAAACTATACTCCCATTGTTCATAGCTTTGCTCATGAACCAATGGGAGGAGAACCGTACCACTAAGATATTACATTGTGTGTTTTCTGTGTGTAAGAATTCTTGACCTATCTCTATTACTAGTGAACATATATATAGTGGGAAAGTGAAGCTTCCATGTAAAGCTTCATTAAAGTCAAGGTAACCATGTTTGTCCTTTCTTGTCTTCCTTTAAGCAACCTTTAATACAGTACAAGCCCCCACTTGTACTTTTTGTATTCTACTGCTTTTTGCTAAAAGTAAGTTCCCGTCAATATGTTCAGACTTCATTCAGATGGTCTTTGAGAGTCACTGAGCCATTTGCCAATACTCACTGACTCCGTCATCCTGATCTTGGTTCTTTCTTCACTCGCTGAGGTCCGCATCAAGTTATGATGAGATTTTCTTTAGCTTCTGAAGAACATCTTGAGGATGACTCACTGAACTCATCCAAGTTCAGCGACTTGTTTTACACTTAGGATATATTTCATACAAATCTTGTACAAGGGACAATTAGACTCTGAATTGGCCCAGCAATTTCTCCCTATTTGATTAGAAATATAGCCCAAGTCAATTAGGAGTAAGCGAGCATAAAGGCTTCTTCTTACATATTAAGTTACAACAAAGATACATAAAAGATAAAACATTCTGATCATTTGTTGTTGATCTTGTTGAACATGTGTTCAGACATGATTTTCATCATCATTAGTTCAAGGCTTCTTGTCCCCGAACCTTAAAGATGACCATCTTAGGGTGTGTTGACTTTGGTTCAGCTCCTTAGGTTAAGTTTGTGTTTCAGGGCTCGTTTCAAACTGTGGTGATCAGACACTGCCTGAAATATTCACTGAAAAATACAAACAACTCAAATACATAATAATCCCAAAACACTTGTTTACTGCACTGATTTAATATCAGTTTCTCCCAACAGTTAAACCTCGAAACTATCTCATCCTTTCTTACAACTAAACAACCTAATATACCCAAGACACTAGACAATGATACTCACTGAAGATGCATTCGCTGAGAGATGCATTAGCTGAGCTCTACCCCTTTTCCACTGATTATTTCATCAGCGTCAACACCAGCTTCATCATTACAAGCTTCATATATTCACCGCATGTGATGGATTTATTGAGTGTTTTGCATCTGGATATTGATTTTGGTGTATCGTGTTTTTTTATTTGTGTTTGTTTTGTGTTGTGAGATGTGATTTTGTAGTGGTGGGGTGATTTGATGTGATGATAGGTCTGCCATTGAAGTTCTTATCACGAGTGTGTCTTTCTCCCCCTTATAAAATGCATATGGAGTTAGCAATTTTTGAAGGCTTCACACACTGATATTTTTTACCATTTTTAGGGATTGAATCCCTTGATCGAATTGCTTCGATACTAAGGTTTGATCCTTAGTTTTTTATGGGTGTTTGAATACCCATAAACGGATTTGTTGATTCTTTACCGGTAGCCGTTTGCTCTGGAATAGCCAATTCTTTCTTGTTGTTTAGACATGGTGAATTGATTACCATTTTTTTTGTGGTGGTTAAGCTGACACTTGGTGAACTTTCAGCCTATGGCTATCATGTTCAAGGATCTGTGATGCTTTAGCCGTAAGGTAGGGAGATTCTTCCCTTTTCTGTTTAGATTTTACTCTGATTAGTCTAAGCTTTAAGTTTACAAAATCAAGCTCTCGTTGCAAAAAGAACTAGAAGACTTTAAACATTTAAGAACACCTAACCTTTTGATATCATTTTGATATCAGGTTTAAGTACAAAAATAAAGTGTTTGAAAGTTTAGCAACAAGAAAGTTTAGCAACAATTTGGTACCTCAGATTCAGCAACGTTTACCTGTCGCTAACTAGGCTGACCAGATGTCGGTTCAGCTTCTCTACATCAGCTTCTCTACATCAGGTGATGACATCAAATAGTATATAATTTATAGCATCATTTATCCCATGTTATTTACCCATTTTGTATAGTTATTGCAAAGAATTGTTACTTAATCATTTATATTTGAGAATTGCAGTAATTATGGAGTGATTGGTGAAACTTAGCAAAAGACGCGCATTCTGGAGCTTAAACAAAGATATTTTGAAGATTACTATTTTGATGACCAATACGCCGTATCCATCACGAACATACGGCGTATCCGTGCCTGCGTTCACCAAAGACCACAAAAGGAATGAAGATAAATACGTCATATCCAGAGAGACTCAATACACCGTATTCAAGATATTGATATAATATAATATTCTAAAAGATATCAAGCGTGGTCCCTACTCCAAGAAACCCCCCAACACGTCGTATCCAATATTTGGATACGCCGTATTCAACCGACTTCCAGACCTTATAAATAGAAAACTCAAAAACGAGTTTTCAGTGTGCTAAATCATATTCTCAATACCTAAACCACAAAAGTCGATTTTAAGAGGAGAAAAAGAGCAGAAGAGGTCGAACAAAGCTATCAATTCCATAGGATACAACATGTAATTCCATATACTTTAGTAATTATTCAGTTTTTGGTATCATTCGTTAACTCGGTTAGTTTACCTTGGCTAAATAAATACTCTTGTATTTATTATGACATTTGAAGGCTAATACCTTCGGGTATTAGCCATTATTATGAAGATTTGAATGTTTGGTATTTGTTTATCTCGATTTCTTGATTTATCGTTGCGTGCTTGTTTATGTTTATCAATTTATACTTGTTTACGCGCTTTTGTATGCGACCTATCATTCAACTGGATCTAGTAAAGTGGACCAAGCGTATCTAGAGTCCGAGATAGCTCTCCATATAGTAATTTATACATCTAGAATAATAGTTACACAAATATTGTCCTTCTAAGTCTGTGTCTAGGATACGCTTCGGGCTTAACTAGTTAATTGGATATTGCCAATGGTTTATTGATCGTGTTGACTAGCAGGTAACCTAGATAATTCAACAAGTAACGTTCTGATTCCATTGGATAGTTAGACAAGTGGACTACTAGTGTATAAATTGCCATTAAGCGAAAAGTGGGTAAAGTCTCTTTGAGCTAGGGTTTAACAAGATCACCATTGCTTTAATCCCTAAGATAGATTATAATCAGCAAAATAGGATGCATTATGCGGATACTTTAATTGTGACAGAATCAATGTGTCCAGGTCTTAAGAAGAAGTAACGCCTAAGTCTAAGAATGGTATGCCGCCTCGAGAGAAGAAATCATTACACTAAATAAACAAACCAACTTTCTAATCGGATTAATAATGGTTAACACAATTTTCTTATATAAGGTTCGACCGCTCTTTTATCTTCTGTTAATTAGCTTGCATGGGTTAAAGTGCCTTGAATTGATTTTAGTCACCAAACAAACCGTGCCAGTCTCTCAAGCCGAAAACCCCCATTTTCCCATTAGAATTAGGAGTTAAGACTGACATAGGTTTAGAATATAGTAGAATTAACATAGATAGATTAGATAACCAAGATATTAATTAAATTAATAGATTAACCTCGCTTCAAGTGTTCGACACCCATACTTACCACAAAACTACTACCGACCGGGTACACTGCCTGTTAAATTGTTGTTTTTGGTTTAGTCGACAAAATATAAATTTAAAACTTAAATAAGTAAATCATACATACAACAACACAACAGCACATCATCAGGACATTCATTTTATGAATCAGCTGACCCATATGCGTCTCTGACCTGTATGTGTTTGATGTGTTTGCATCTCTGATGCGTTTGCATCTCTGACCTAGCTGACCCGTATGCACCTCTGACTGAGTGGGTAATTTCAGCTCACTGGAATCAGTGGGTTTGTCCACTTTAGAGGTCGTTGACTTGTGCTTCAGCATCCTAGGTTTGAGTGATCGATCCTTGGGTTAGCGGGTTTACCTTCAACGACCTTTGTGTCAGCTACATGGTTGTCTTGCTCCTAAGACTTAGTGGAATGAATCAGCGAGTGCAAAGCATCTGATTCTTTCACCCCTACATATTAGGCTATGTCTAGCTGCCCCGTATCAGGTATACTTTTAGTGCCGAGTTTAGCTCTCTTGAGAGGCTCGAGATCAGACTGTTCGTATCTGATATAACCACGTGTACACACAGTTTGAATGTCTCATCTCGAACCTTATCATACCTATTCATACCGTTTTAGGCTGAACTACCATCACTTGTACCACGACATCATCCCACAATACGTGTATTTACTGATTAAATCAGTTCCACAAAACAAATAACCTCAACTCTTCATATCACAACATCAATCAGCCGGAAAAGTCACAAAATTCTGAACCCATTCTAAAGTTGAACAAACTATACAAATCTGGGCTATGAACCTTTTCTTGTGTCGCCGGATTTAAGATGGGTTCTTGTTGTTGATGTTGTTTTCGTGATGTTTATGGCATCTGTTGATTGTGTATCTCGATCAAGAGACTTTTGTGACGGGTTTCTTGTGATGAGGGAATTTTGAAGAATTTTTTTGATTGTAAGTGGGTTTTTTTTATGATTTGTGTTTGTGGTTTGATTTCTACTAATGAATCCTTGATAAGTGTGTTCTCTCCCCCTCAAAAGTTGCAATACAAGCAAGCTTTTGATCGTTACATACTCTCTGGAAGACACCCCTTCAGGTTTAGCGGTTAAATGGTTCAGCTAAGTTCAGATGTCCGCATACATAGTACTCAACCAAATGTCTTGCTTTATTATTTTGCCGAAAGACAAGACCCACTGACACTTTTTCATCTATACAAAACACCTCATATTAACCATCTGATTTTTTTGGTGTTTATGCCTGAGCTCAGAGACTCCCAATTCAGTGGGTCAGCGGTTCTGCTTGTGGGTACAACCAACGACTTGATTCAGTTGTCTCTGGTTCACTTCAGCTGACTTTGGTTTCAGCGAACAGTGAGTGAAAACAAGTTTTCAGATTAAGGTTTAGAGGGTTGACCTTGAGTTCAGAGTGCTCTGACCTTGGGTTCAGAGGGCTCGTTCAATGACCAGCGTTTAGCTATAAGGTTCAGACCCAGACACACTGACCCGCACACTTGGGTTCAGTGATTCCTCATTCAGCGGATCGGTTCAGCAACATAGGTCAGAGGGTTCGGTTCAGTGACCATTTTGGTTAGTGGAGTTCCACACATACCCTCGATAAAACCTAGCTGCCATAACCTACATTCAGACTAAGCCCAAACCATGAACACAAACCACTGATACTACTTATCAGTCCCGTTGTGGTATCAACGACCTATTGTAGCCAGCTAAGCTGACTCCTATTTCCCACTGATTTATAATCAGTGTCAACATCAGCTGAGGATGTTCAGCAATAATAACCATTTACAGCCATAACCACTTTACCCTTACTATAACTCATTTAGGCTCAACCCATATTCATCTTCAAAACAACTTTAACAACAATCAATCGCAACACAAACCAACTTGTTGACTCAACTCCTCTCTTGAAACAACATAAACCATAATCATTTAGGCCAAACAACACCACTGCTTCTTTAAATCAAGCCCATTCTACAACCCTTCAAGTCAAAACACCACTCGCCAGTACCGTCCCAATTGAATCACACACGTCTTCAAAAAAACTTTCATACAAAAAACAAAATCTTCCTGATGAATAACCACCCGCTGCAGTCGGTTGATTTTTTGTTAATTTTTGATTTTGATGAGTCGTTTTTTTATTTTGCGGTTAAATCAACCGCTGCAGTCGGTTGATTTAGAGTGTGTCGTGATGGGTTTTTGATGATGTTTTTGTTAGTACATACATGTGTACCGATTGGTGTTTTAAGGGGATAAGATTTTTGATTGTGTTTGATTGTGAGATGTGGGTAAAATGATTTTCGTTTGTGTTTGTGGTTTGTGATTTTTTTTATTTGATTTTTGTTTTGAATTTTTTGATTTTGTTTTTGAGATGAGTGGGTGACGTGTTGTGTTTTGAGTGGGTGTGAGTTTATTATAGATAAGATTTGTGTGGTGTGTGAATGGGGGATAGGTATAGCAAAGTTAGATATAAGATACTCTCCCCTTCAAAAATTGCACTTACAGTAGCAGTTTTTGAAGGTTTATTTTTTTGACTTTGCCTATGCTATTAGCAGCCATTTTTCCAATGGATCAAGGTTATGAGATTAACCCACCCGCTCTGATATCACTTGTTGGTCCACTATTCTTGTACAAAACACAGATCTATAAGGATCTATGAAGAACAAGTTTGCACAATCAACCAATTAACCACTAATAACAAAGTTTGTACTTTTAGTGCTTTATAAATCTTATTAGAATGAATCTATGATTTTCAAGTGCCCCCGGTTGTTTGCGGACCAACAACCAGGATATTGAATGACAAACTATACTCCCATTATATAGCAAAAATAAGGTCTATGTATGGGCGATTTCTCCTTCTTCTCTAATCGATTATCAAATGCTACTACCATCTTGTTATTGTGATTGTAGAAATGCCTGAATTAGTGAGATCTCTATTGATTTCCTTATCGAGTTCTTTTCACGATCATTAGTGCAGGATCTATAGGGCGGCTGGTGTTGTATTAGGGTTTGAGAAATCGTGTTAATAACCTTAGTTTCCTTTCTTGTGAATGATTAATTCCATATAACGATCGTCTATTGGTGTGAATCTTTATGATTTACTATCTGTAGATTATTTTTATTTGGCTGTTGATTAATCTCAATTAGGGTCTCTAGGGTTTTTTAATTTCCACTCATTAGGACTCTTTTAATCAGTGTTATGGAGGTGGGTTAGTGGTGGAGGTGAACCGTTGCTTGGCGAAACCCTAATTAGGGGTTTGTCTTCTTTTTGTGCCCTAATTCTGTTTTTTTGTTTGTGGGTTTGGTAAGTGGGTTTGAGAGATGGATGATACTACTAATAAGATTGTTGGAACTGTCGATGAGGTGTCCATGGCTACTGCGGAGATGTGTAACACCCTTAAATCTGAGTATGCAGCGGAATATTGAATATCCGAGAGCGTTACATTATGGGTCAATAGCACAAGATATAAGAACGACCACTAAGTGTGACGTTTAAAAGATACATTGGATAAACAAGTTTATTCGTTTATTACATAAGCACAAGGCTTTAAATTGTTCTACGATAAAGTTAAAGACTTCGACATTTAGTAATTGTTCATATAACAATATTATGACTCGAATCTCTAGCTTTGTATTCCCAAAAGGCCTCC
Organism: Tanacetum coccineum; assembly: GCA_026074375.1. Classification (NCBI taxonomy): domain Eukaryota; kingdom Viridiplantae; phylum Streptophyta; class Magnoliopsida; order Asterales; family Asteraceae; genus Tanacetum; species Tanacetum coccineum. Next base: position 24,301 of record BQNB010032071.1, read on the forward strand.
ATGTATCACGGCATCTCTGCCTACTGGACCTGAAAAAACATGCTTAAAAGTAACGTCAAATAAAAGTTAGTGAATTCATAGGTTTCTAATATAACCAAAAGATAGGAACTCAAGATTTCCAATGTATGATTAAGCAACAGATGCATACATCATCAAAGTAATTTGTTTGTCCAAAGCTCATGACACCGAAAGCTCGACCATTCTGTGTGCAATTAATTGCCGAATATGCCTTTACGTGGTTCTAAACCCGAAAACATTCCCAACCCGACTTGGTTATTCGTTTGTTGTCCGGTACACGGGGCACAGGGAGCGCTACTCACCACAAACGGGGTTGTCATTCCCAAATAGATCTATTTATAGCATTCGCGCTCGCATAATGTAAATTCCCAACTGACGACTATTGCATTTGACAGTTCATGATAATTGGGCTCAGTGGGTTATCGTACTTAGGCAAACACATAACCATTTGTATAAAATGTACACTTGCGTTCCAGTTTTGTAAACAAAGCTGTGATCACACCAAAGATATAAATTCATTTATTAATTGTAAAAAATGTGGGGCAATGTTACTCACTTTGCAGGTATGTTCCCAGTTTGAGATTAAATATACAAGCAGGTATCGAAATCACAACCGTCAAACACCTATGTAAATACGGTCACGTTTAGTTTCTTGTTTAACCAACGGACTCTATATATAAACTAAATTTCATTTTTAAGTTTATTATTAATTATGTTATCATTGTGTTTATATATACTGTTCATCATTGTGTAGGTGGTGCCCACGATTAATGTAATATACTCTTTCGTATGAATGATCGTAAACGTGAAATCGTTTATTTAATAAATATTACTGAAAAAAAATATAAATATTTACACTTTTAGTCCCTTCGGTTTATAACTTATAATTATTTACATTTCTAAACCTTCTAGTTTCAAAATGTCATAACTAGTCCTTTAAGTTTATGAAAAGTAAATTAATCATTTTAAATTTACTCCAACAGTCCCTACTGTTTCAGAAATTACTCAAATGGTCCCTCAAGTTTATTATATTCGAAAATAATAATTTTAAACTTTTAAGTTTCGAAGTTACATTTCTAGTCCCTCTAATTACAAAAGTTACATTTTTAGCTCTAACTAAATAAACTAGTAAGTTTATTAATTTCTTTAATGGGCCTAGGAAAAACTTTTCATTTGTTGCTTTCCAACGAGTGGAAATGGTCAACAGTGGCTACACACGCCACTGTTATGGTTTTTATAAGTCGAACAAAATATTCTTAAGCTAGTAAGCTTTGTGGCTCGAATAAGCTCGATTAAGCTACGTCTTTTTCATGCAAAACCATATTTAGATACTACACCGTGCCCTTAATCGAGCCAACTATTTACATGGTAAAGTTTACGTGTGGTTTTGTCTATTTTTGCGTCTAAAGTGTCGCGTTTGAACCTCGACTTTTATTATTATTTTACGTATGTATGAAGGTTTCCAAAGCTAAGTGCCGCGTTTTATATAAAGTTTTACGTGAGAATTCTTGGGTTTTCATTATAACGGGTTCATGACCCTCTCATTTACATTCATGGGTTCATTTAAGTCATTGTTCGTTCGTTACTTGTTCTCTTAATCGTGTTTCATTTACTCTAGCACCACACACATTCACAGTGAATAACTTATAAGCGTGCTTGAACCATGCATGGGTCGAACCATGCATGTTTTATGTACACATGATTCTTTAACTCGATTTACAAGCAACTAGTATTTATAATGACGTAAATAAACAAGAAATCAACGTGAGTTCGAGCTAGAACTTACAATAGGTCCTATGTGTTTGGTTCGACTCGTATTACACCCAAACGTGTAATATACTAAGCTTTAAAGCTTGTACCCTTTTCCTTGCTCGCGTGAATGGTGAAATAACTCGAATAGGGTTCGAGTTTAGTTCTAGCCGAATATAATGAGATGAAATGGGTAAAGTTTGTTACTTGAGAGTGTTTAGAACTTTTAGATCTTATCAAGAGTGACTAGTGAGCTTATATTTATAGGGTAGAAGCTAGATATGCAAGCTTGCATGATTTGGTGGTTTTTTTTTTCTTTGCTTAATCGTGGCATACAACAAAAAGGAGTGAACAAATATCTTGGAAATATTTAGTAGGATACTAGGGACAACATAGGACAAGTTTTAATGAGAAACTATGATGTATTAGATATTACTTGGACTTTTGAGTAAGATTGATGGATTTTTGTGATCATGATATATATACACGATTTCCTTGGTTTTTACTTGACCCCATTCGTGGGTTTTGAGACACTAGCACAAGATTTTTGATTAAATCTTGTGCTTAGATATTTTAAATGTGTACCGGTTTAAGTCTAGGTAAGTCTAGGTATTTCCGTGGTGCGTCTAAGTTTATTTTATTGCGAAACGTAAGTCATTTACGTGACCAATAAAAATAAAACTGAGCAAGTTTGATAATTATTACTTAAATAATTACTAGACACTTACTGGACATAAACCTTAATTTATTTGGTGACCATTCACGTAAAATGATTTCTTTTTAGTCTACGCGATTTAGCTTAAACATCAAAATTAAAAGTAAACGCGTATCGGGCTAAAGTAAATTGTTGACATTAAAGAGTCGTACAATACGTGAAAATCAGAAATGTTACAGTCACCACCCGTTAAAAGAGCTTTGTCCTCAAAGCTTAAGACCTTGTAGTAGAGGACGACGTCCGATTTGTGAAAAGATGTGGGTATTTCTCCTTGAACGAATCTTCACGTTCCCAGGTGAACTCAGGGCCCCGCCTAGAGTTCCAGCGAACCTTAACCAATGGTATCCGGCTTCGCTTCAATCGTTTGATCTCCCGTTCCATGATTTCAACGGGTTCCTCCACAAACTGCAGCGTGTCATTTATGTGAACTCCTTTCAACGGCATGACTAATGGTTCGTCAGTGTAACATTTCTTCAGATTTGATACATGAAAAGTATGGTGAACTCTGCTCAACTCTTGAGGAAGTTCCAGTTTGTAGGCAACCTTCCCAACTTTGGCTAACACCTTAAAAGGTCCGACGTATCTCGGATTCAGTTTGCCCCGCTTACCGAATCGTACAACCCCTTTCCAAGGTGAGACCTTGAGCATAACCCTATCACCAACTTCGAATTCCATCGGCTTTCGCTTCCAATCAGCGTTTTTGTCGATCTTGAGCAGCTTGCATCCTTTGCTTGATCAGGACGACCTTTTCCGTTGTTTCTTGGATTAACTCCGGGCCAGTCAGTTGGGCTTCCCCAACCTCTGCCCAGCACACCGGTGATCGACATTTTCGACCATATAGTGCCTCATAAGGAGCGGCCTTTATGCTAGCGTGATAACTGTTGTTATATGAAAACTCGGCCAATGGCAAATGTTTCACCCAGCCCTTGCCAAAATCGATCACGCAAGCACGAAGCATGTCCTCGAGAGTTTGTATAGTCCTCTCGCTCTGGCCGTCAGTTTCTGGATGATATGCAGTGCTCATGCATATATCCGTACCCAAAGCTTTCTGAAATGATCTCCAGAAATTTGATGTGAATCTCCCATCACGATCATAGATAATCGAGACAGGTATCCCGTGTCTTGCCACTATTCTATTTAAGTACAACCTCGCTAACTTGTCCAAGGGATCATTCTCCCTTATTGGCAAGAAGTGAGCAGATTTTGTGAGTCGATCCACAATTACCCAGATAGTGTCAAAACCTTGTGATGACTTAGGGAGTTTGGTGATAAAATCCATCGTGATATTATCCCATTTCCACTCGGGTATTTCTGGTTGTACTAACAATCCTGATGGCCTTTGGTGTTCGGCTTTGACCCTCGCACACGTCAAGCATTTACTAACATACGTGGCGATGTCAGCCTTCATGTTTGGCCACCAATACAGTTTTTTTCACATCTTGGTACATCTTTTCGGAGCCTGGATGAATAGAGTATTTCGACTTATGAGACTCGTGCATGATCACGGATCTCAAGTTGCCAAAACAAGGTAACCAGCTCCTGCCATTTAGACATAAAGTGCCATCGGCACGTGGTTCCAACCTTTCCTTAGGTATGTCAGTTCTGATCATACCACCTACATCCTTTTTCTTTAGATTCTCTGGTTTCAAGGCTTCAATCTGAGCTGCCAATATTTGTCTGGGAAGATCCAAGCTAATAGTCATAACTAAAGCTCGAACCCTCAACGGTACTTCCCGTTCTTTATGGCTTAAAGCATCTGCCACCACATTTGCTTTGCCCGGATGATAACGAATGTCACAATCGTAATCACTCAATAACTCTAGCCAGCGTCATTGCCTCATGTTAAGATCCTTCTGGTCGAGAATGTGTTGAAGGCTCTTTTGGTCGGTAAACATAGTGCACCTGGTTCCGTATAGGTAGTGTCTCCATAACTTGAGAGCAAAAACTACCGAGTTCTAAGTCATGAGTGGTATAGTTTTCTCATGCACTTTTAACTGTCAGGAGGCATAGGCAATCACCTTCTCCCTCTGCATTAACACGGCTCCTAAACCTTTGTGTGATGCATCGCAATAGACCACAAAGTCTTCGTTTCCTTCAGGTAAAGCCAGAATTGGTGCACTGTACAACTTCTGCTTAATCAACTGAAAAGCATCTTCTTCTTTCTCGCCCCAGTCGAACTTAACTTCTTTTTGTGTAAGCTTCGTCATTGACTTTGCGATCTTGGAGAATCCCTTAATAAATCTCCAATAGTAACCAGCGAGACCTAAGAATTGGTGGATCTCTGTAGGAGCCTTAGGAGACGCCCAATCCTTGATTGACTCTATTTTAGTTGGGTCTACATGTATGCCTCGGCTGTCAATGACATGACCAAGAAATTGTACCTTCGGAATCTAAAAGTCACACTTTGAAAACTTTGCATACAGTTTCTCTTCCTTAAGCAATCCCAATATTGCCTTAAGATGTTTTTCATGCTCTTTCTCATTCTTTGAATAAATAAGTATGTCATCAATGAAGATAATCATGAATTTATCCAAATAGGGTTTGCACACTCGATTCATGAGGTCCATGAAAACCGTAGGTGCGTTCGTCAGTCTAAAAGGCATAACTTGGAACTCGTAGTGACCGTACCGAGTTCTAAATGCCATCTTTGGAATATCTTGCTCTCTCACTCTAAGCTGGTGATATCCTAATCTCAAATCTATCTTCGAATAGATACTGGATCCTTGGAGTTGATCAAAGAAATCGTCAATCCGTGGTAGTGGATAGCGATTCTTCACCGTCAGTTTATTCAACTCCCGGTAGTCGATGCACATTCTGAATGAGCCATCTTTCTTCTTAACAAATAAGACCGGGGCTCCCCAAGGTGAGGAATTGGGTCTTATGAAGTCTTTGTTGAAAAGCTCTTGTAGTTGTTCCGACAATTCCTTCATTTCAGATGGAGCTAATCGGTATGGCTCTCGGGCCACAGGTGCAGCTCCTGGAATTAGATCAATATGAAATTCTACCGATCGAATTGGAGGTAGTCCTGGAAAATCCTCAGGAAACACTTCAGGAAAGTCTCAGACGATAGGTACGTCCTTGACTTATTTCCCTTCAGACTTGTCATCCTCCTTGGTGGCGGATATCTGTGCCAGAAAGACATGACATCCCTTCGCCATGTATTCTTGAACTTTAGAACATGAGATAACCATCAACCAAGATTCTCTTCCGATGTAACTCTCCGCTCCACGGAAAACTAAGGTTTCGTTCCCAAAAGGAATTCGAACCAACTTTTCATCACACACAATTACGGAGTGATGTCTTCTCAACTAGTCCATACCGATAATGATGTTGAAACTGCCAAGTTCTACTGGCATAAGATCTATGGTGAATGAATGATTCAAGAATTTTAAAGTACAACCCCGTATAATAGTGTTTACCCCTACTATTTTCCTATCAGCTAATTCAATGTCATAGTGATCATTTACTACAGTTGGGATAATGTCAATCAGGGAGCTAAATGCAGTGGATATAAAACTTCTATCGGCACCGGTATCAAACAATATGGACACATAGCGGTTGTTTAAGAGGAACGTACTCGTGATGACATTCGAGTCTGGGTTCCCCGCAGCATTTCCATTCCTCTTTGCATTTCCCATAGCATACACCCATCCTTAAGCATTCCCATTTCCCCCATTCTTGTTCTTTAGCTTAGGACAATCTCTCTTGAAATGTCCCTGATTTCTACACTCAAAACAACCATTCCCCTTAGGGTTTGGCCCATTGCCACCTCGATTATTAGTAGCATTGGTGTTGCTAGTGCTCCTGTAATCGCAGGCATAGTGTCCTATTTTGCCGCATTTGTGACACTTCAGAGTGCACGGGCCAGGGTGATGGCGTTGGCACTTGGTGCACTTGGGCGTATTCCCTTCATAGGTTTTCTTCTCAGCAGTTCCATGATTGTATGCTTTCGCGTACCATTCTGGTTTCTTGAAGGTTGTGGTTGTTTCTGGAGTGTCATCTGACCTTCCTTTTGCTATCATTTCACTGTCTCTCCACATAGGTGCGTTGCTTTTGATCCATTAATTTGCTTGGCCAACTCGATTGTCTCATCCAACGTCTTGGGTCTGGCAGACTTGACATTCCCATAAATGTTATCAGGAAGTCCGCTGATGTATTTGGTCACCTTTTCAGTCTCAGTGGACACGAACTTGGTGCAGAGTAAAGCTAGTTCTTGGAAGCGGTTTGTGTAAGCAGGAACATCATTCCTAACCTTCAGATTCCATAGCTCAATTTCCAGCTTCTGAACCTCTCCTAGTGGACAGTATTTATCGGTCATCTTTTTCTTGAGCACAACCCAAGTCATAGTGTAGGCATCAGGACCTAGTGACCTGATCAGGCTGTTCCACCAAGTCAAGGCAGCATCCATCAAAGTACAGGTAGCAAACTTGACTTGATTTTCCACAGCACACCCGCTGATGTTGAAAACGGATTCCATTTTCTCTATCCAACGTGTTAAACCAACCACGCCTTCGGTCCCCTTGAAGCTCAGTGGATGACACTTCATGAAATCGGCGTAGTAGCAAGGACGTGCAGTATGCATGTTCCTTGGGTTATTTTCATGAGAACTGTGGCTTCCATCTCCGCCACCGGAATTTCTCAGAAGAGCTTGATCGATCATGGTTTGCACAGCTTCTGGAGTCATGTTGTTAGTGTTGTTAGGGTTGGCTAGTGGTGGAGTCTGTCCTCTTCTGGTTCTGACCATGATTTGCCTAACCATAAAAGACAGAAACGTGAGATCGAAATCATGATTTAGATGTACATACAAAATCGGGATAATAAGATAACAACACAACACAAACAAGATATATAAAACAACATAATCCATCCATTTCATATATGACTTTGAAAATTTATACATGAAATAGTGCGGTACCAAACATAAATAAAGATCTAAGGCTATGTTAGCGGGGAGTACCCCTAATACTTAACATGCCTGTACAACAGCCTACCAAAAAGAAAATGACCTAACAGCTAAGTGTGACCCTCCGAGTCCCCAGTAGCCTCCTGGTGATCTGGGAGTATAGCATCCGGTCCTGGCTGTCTCTCTCTCCTCAACTGCTCTCGCTGGGATAACAACTCTGTCTGCATGTCGCCCATCTCCCGCCTCATGTCTCTGACAAGGCGAAGGGCCTCTGTTAGCTGGGCCTGACGTCCACGGTCAGTCTCTCGCAGCTTTGCCATCGCAGTCTGTTGCATCTGAAAACGGGTCTCAGTTACCTGGTGCTGTGTCTGAATGAGAGCACTCTGAAGCTGGAGCTGAGTCTGATGAGTCTGAAGGTGAGTCTCGTGTGCATACACGTGATCACGGTGGGTCTGAAGCTCCTGATAGGTCTCCTGACTCAGTCCTATAGAGTGGTTCCATGCCACTCGAGCAGCATAGGCCTCTTCCTCCACAGTCCATACTGTCTCCTGGAGGGTCATCCTATCTCCCATGAGTAAGTCAACTCGCTGCGAGTTCTTATCGACTCGCTGTGATATCCTAGACCTACCATCCTGAGCATCCTCCAAAAGGGCATGTAAATCCTGTATGTCATGCTCATGGAGCTCAGCAAGCTCTACAACTCTAGTGTTGACCTCCTCACAGGTCGTAGGTACTACAGCAGGAACTGCCTCTGCTGGATCTATCCATGTATCCCTAATACCATACCCTACATCCCTGATCCCCTGTCGTCTCGCCTCCATATCAACTGTACTAACAAACCCATAATCTGTCCCTTGACCCCCAGTAGGTCTAGTGGTCGAGCTCCCTCCCGCCTCGTACCTAGATCCTATAGCAAACAAGCAGGACCTCTTGCGAGGTGGCATCTCAGACTCGGGAATCTTATCCCTACGGTCTACTGATGATTGTGGTAATGAAGGTGATGGATGTACAGGTGGATCCGTCAGCCTAGCTAGACGCTCCCCTGCAGATGGTGGTGATAATGAGGTCAGTGGTGAAAGTGGTGGAGTAGGTAAGGCTAGAAGTCTCTCGACATCTGCCGTAGATGGAAGGGATACAGATGCCTGAAGCCGGACTGAAATCCTGGCCCCAGTGGTGGTAATATCAGGTGGTGGTATAATAGGCTCTGTCCCCTCAGGTGAGGAAACAAGCTCAACTATAGGTATAACAGCGGTGGAGTCGGCCGAAGCTATGTGCTTCTCCTCCTCCTCCTCTTCCTCATCCTCATCATCCTTCTCCATATCCTCATCCTCATCATCGGCGTCATCCCCAGATGAATCGCCGTCATCGTCTCCCCCATCATCTCCCCCGCCCATGGGATAGTCTACCGGACCATCCTGCTCCTCGTCATCCTCGTACTCGGGATCCTCTTCGGGATCTGACTCAGCAACGTATCCAGGTGACTCGGCAGTGGGTGAATCAACAGGTGGTAGTGGCTGTTCCTCAGCCGGGAATACATGCTCTGGCACAAAGTCAGTGTCATGTACCTCTATGAATCTAGGCTCACGCTCGTCCTCGTCCTGAGGAACGGGCTGAATAGGAAATCCATCGTATCCGTATACGATAACTCGAGGTACGCCTCCCTCAGATACTTCCTCATCGGTACCCCAGAAGACTCTCCCGGGTTCAGAGTCGGTGTAGACAGAAGTGTATGTAACCGCGGAACCTTCTGAATCCGACATGACTGAATCTGAAAATTAAAAGTAGCTTATATAAGTATAATATATAAGACTCTTACCGTAATATACGTAATATGCATCATAAACACGTATATCATATACTGAAACACTTAGTATTTCCTACTAATGTAACTCTATAACTCACACACTAAAACACTTAGTATCCCTACTAATGCACTCGATAGTGTGCGACCGTCCCTTGATACTGGTTATAGTTTAGACCAAAAACTTTTTGACCTAGTTCTCTATAACCTTAGCTCTGATACCAAACTGTAACACCCTCAAATCTGAGTATGCAGCGGAATATTGAATATCCGAGAGCGTTACATTATGGGTCAATAGCACAAGATATAAGAACGACCACTAAGTGTGACGTTTAAAAGATACATTGGATAAACAAGTTTATTCGTTTATTACATAAGCACAAGGCTTTAAATCGTTCTACGATAAAGTTAAAGACTTCGACATTTAGTAATTGTTCACATAACAAATATTATGACTCGAATCTCTAGCTTTGACATCCCAAAAGACCTCCAATGTATCACGGCATCTCATGCCCTACTGACCTGAAAAACATGCTTTAAAACGTCAACATAAAGTTGGTGAATTCATAGGTTTAATGTAACCAAAAGTAGGACCGCAAGATTTCCAAGTGTATGATTAAGCAACAGATGCAAACATCATCAAAAAGTAATTATTGTTTGCTAAGCTCATGACACCGAAGCTCGACCATTCTGTGTGCAATTAATTGCCAGAATAATGCCCTTTACGATGTTCTAACCCGAAACATCCCAACCCGACATGGTATACGTTTGTTGTCCGGTACACCGGCACAGTGAGCGCTACTCACCCAAACGGGGATGTCAATCCCAAATAGATCTATTTATAACATTCGCGCTCGCATAATGTAATTCCCAACTACGACTATGCAATTGACAGTTCATGATAATGGGCTCAGTGGGTTATCGCTACTTAGGCAAACACATAACCATTGTATAAAATGTACACTTGCGTCCAGTTTGTAAAACAAGCATGTTATCACCCCAAAGATATAAATCATTTATATAATTGTAAAAATGTGGGGCCATGAACTCACCTTAGCAGGTAGTTCCCAGTTTGATATAAATATCCAAGCAGGTATCGAAACCACACCGTCAGACACCTAAGTAAATACGGTCACGTCTTAGTTTACTTGTTTAAACTAACGACTCTATATATAAACTAAATTTCATTTTAAGTTTATATATACTGTTATCACTTGTTTTTATATATACTGTTATCACTTGTGTGGTGGTGCCCACGATTAATGTATTTATTATTTCGATGAATGTCGTAAACGTGAAATCGTTATTTAATAAATATACTTCATTTATTAAAATCGTTATTAATTTAACCCGTTTATAATCCGAATATACTTATATTCGATTGTCTCGTTAAACGCTTAATTAATTCACTTTCGTTAATAAAATACCTCCTGGTAGTTATAGTTTACACTATTAGTCCCTCCGGTTTAATAACTTATAAGTATTTACAATTTAAACCTTGTAGTTTCGTTTTTGACAAAACTATACCTTAACTTTTTTTTAGAAAGTTACAATTTAAGTTCTTTTAATTCCAAAACAGCCCCTACTGTTTCAGAATGTTCATAATTTGTCCTTGAGGTTATAAAAGTAGTATTTACACTTTAAACCCTATAGTTTCGAAAATGACATAACTAATCCCTCAAGTTTACAAAAAGTAGTTTAAGTCTTTTATATTTTCTAACAGCCCCTCACTGTTTCAGAATCTTCATAAATGGTCCCTCAAGTTTATTTATTTCGTAAATGGCAATATAAGCCCTCTTAAGTTTCGAAAATTACACATTTGGTCCCTATACTTTCAAAAGTGCATTTTAACTCTAATTAAGTTTCAAGAAGTGACAAAATGACTTTTTAAGTTTAATTAAGCTAGAAAAATAGTTTGGCTTATTAAATAAGCCTTTCGAGCTTATTTTAGGCTTAACGGGCCTTATTGGGCCCGTTAAGGTCCAATTTAGTTTCTAAGGGCCCAAACTAGTTTTAACAAGTTCTAATATGTTAATTAAGCCCATCTGAGTCCAATAAGCTGTTAATAAGCTCAGCGAGCTTATTTTGGCTTATTTTGAGCTTATTGGGCCCGAAAGCCCAATAGCTCCACTCGAAATTTACCCTTAAGGGTTTATGGGCTTTTCTAGCTCATTTCCAATCTATATTAAGCCCGCATAAGCTGTTTCTATTTCAGCTTATTTTCAATAAGCTAATAAGCACTTGAAATGGGCCGGTTGGGCCCATTAAGGCCCGATAGGGTTTTTAGCTTATTTGGTTGGGTCCATTAGGGTCCATTAATATTTTTAAGGTTCCTTAAGCACATTTAAGCCTTATAAGCTCTTTAATAAGCTGTCCGAGCTTATTAAGAGCTTACTTTGGCTCGTTAATGGGCTTTTTGGCCCATTAAGGGTCACGTTTGGTTCTTAAGAGAAATGAAAGCCCTAGGTCGAGTTTAACAAAACAAATATATGACCTCGAATCTCAAGCCTGACATCCCAAAAAACACCAATGTTCACGGCATCTCATGCCCTACTGACCTGAAACACATGCTTTAAAACGTCAACATAAAGTTGGTGAATTCATAGGTTTAATGTAACCAAAAGTAGGACCGCAAGATTTCCAAGTATATGATTAAGCAACAGATGCAAACATCATCAAAAAGTAATTATTGTTTGCTAAGCTCATGACACCGAAGCTCGACCATTCTGTGTGCAATTAATTGCCAGAATAAAGCCCTTACGATGTTTTAACCCGAAACATCCCAACCCGACATGGTATACGTTTGTTGTCCGGTACACCGGCACAGTGAGCGCTACTCACCCAAACGGGGATGTCAATCCCAAATAGATCTATTTATAACATTCGCGCTCGCATAATGTAATTCCCAACTACGACTATGCAATTGACAGTTCATGATAATGGGCTCAGTGGGTTATCGCTACTTAGGCAAACACATAACCATTGTATAAAATGTACACTTGCGTCCAGTTTGTAAAAACAAGCATGTTATCACCCCAAAGATATAAATCATTTATATAATTGTAAAAATGTGGGGCCATGAACTCACCTTAGCAGGTAGTTCCCAGTTTGATATAAATATCCAAGCAGGTATCGAAACCACACCGTTAAATACCTAAGTAAATACGGTCACGTCTTAGTTTACTTGTTTAAACTAACGACTCTATATATAAACTAAATTTCATTTTAAGTTTATATATACTGTTATCACTTGTGTTTATATATACTGTTATCACTTGTGTTTATATATACTGTTATCACTTGTGTGGTGGTGCCCACGATTAATGTATTTATTATTTCGATGAATGTCGTAAACGTGAAATCGTTATTAAATAAATATACTTTATTTATTAAAATCGTTATTAATTTCACCCATTTATAATCCGAATATACTTATATTCGATTGTCTTGTTAAACACTTAATTAATTCACTTTCGTTAATAAAATACCTCCTGGTAGTTATAGTTATTACTACTGGTGAGTAGTCGTTTCCTGCAGTATGTTATCGTTCCTGCTGGTAGTGTTGTTCCTGCTGGTAGTGTTATCGTTCCTGCTGGTAGTGTTATTCCTGCTGGTAGTGTTATCGTTCCTGCTGGTAGTGTTGTTCCTGCTGGTAGTGTTATCGTTTCTGCTGGTAGTGTTGTTAATTTCCAAAAAGCCAGATTTTGCCCCCGCCTTACGACCCGTTATCACTCACTTTTAGACTTAACGAACCTCGCGGGGAAGTAAAACGACCTTCCGAACGACTTTCATGTTTCGGCCGAAGGCCGAAACGGACTCGAAAGTGCCCGAATCGAGCTCTTAAAATCTGGACACAAGCGGCAGCCACTATTTCTAGGCTGAGTTATTTATATTAATGAATATATCTCTGTTTTTGGCATAAACTTTTTTCGTTTATTAGGAGTTACAAACGAATCTTAAATGAAACGACCGTCCCCCCCCTTTTTAAAAAGCCAAAGCCCCCTTCCACCCCCCTACCATATTTTTCTGAGCCTAAATTCAAATTTACCAATTTCTTCGATCCTCGTTTGGCGTGCCAAACTTTCTGGTCACAGTAAGCTCATTACAAACTCTGCTAAAATCCGTTTTTGACCAACAAGCTCATCACAACTACATCTAACATGACATACAATTTATACTTAGCCCACTTAATCGTTTTCATACGTTACTTGTTACATGAAATCGATAGATAACCATCTATATGCGTTTCTAAGCCTTGTTCTTTGCGTTAAACATTAAAGTTTACGTGTATATTCGTGTTTTATGAATCCTAGCACCACACACGATTTCAAATGATAACATATATGCGTGCGTGAACCATGCATGGGTCGAACCACGCGTGTTTCACGTACCCTTGAGTTATAAACTCGATCAATAAGCAAACTTGCAATAAAATCGACATTTATACGAGTAAGAAATCAACACGAGTGCGAGTTACGACTTACAAAAGGGTCCTAGCTTTGTGTCCGTTTCTTCTTACACCCAAACGTGTAATATTAAAAGCTTCAAAGCTTATAACCCGTTCCTTAGCTCGTGTAAATGCCTCCTAGGGTCACTTGGACTTAAGAAATGCAAAAAGGGGTTCGAGTGTGGTTTGGTTTTGGGAAGTGACGAGTGAAATATAAGCCAAATGGGTTGTGTGGTTTCTTGAGAGAGTTTGATAAGTTCTTGGAACTCATCACTAGTGACTAGCAAGTCTTATTTATAGAGAGTGTGAGCTAGTCAAGTCTTCTAGTCACACAAACTATTCGAACGTGCCCTAGTACTACTTTAGAGTTTCTAGTTTGCTCAACTTGATCTTAAACCATCCCATCAAGGGACAAGAACTTTAATTAGTTGAGTGTTGTTCAAAATTTGGCTAGATATGCAAGTTTGCATATCGTGGGTTCTTCCTAGTCAATAATCACTACACACACAACACAAAGAAAAGAACCAAGTGGCTAGATATTTGCAAATATCTTATAGAGACAAGATGTGACTAGCTTTAATGAGTTAAGGGATGTACATGCTTTTCCTAAGACTTTCTAGTAGATTTAAAAGACTTTGTGATCATTGAGAATCACTTAGGACGATTTGTTTGACTCTCTTGGCCATATTCGTCGGTTTTGAGACACTAGCATAAGATTTCTGATTAAATCTTGTGCTTAGATATTTTAAATGTGTACCGGTTTAAGTCTAGGTAAGTCTAGGTATTTCCGTGGTGCGTCTAAGTATATTTTATTGCGAAACGTAACTCATTTACGTGACCAATCAAAATAAAACTGAGCAAGTTTGATAATTATTACTTAAATAATTACTAGATACTTACTGGACATAAACCTTAATTTATTTGGTGACCATTCACGTAAAATGATTTCTTTTTAGTCTACGCGATTTAGCTTAAACGTCAAAATTAAAAGTAAACGCGTATCGGGCTAAAATAAATTGTTGACATTAAAGAGTCGTACAATACGTGAAAATCAGAAATGTTACACCCGTAGACTTAGGTTTTCCTTTTATGCCTTATTTATGCTTCCCGTAGATTTCTAAGTTATTAATTGCCTTTTTATGCTTTCCCGTAGTTTTAGGATTAAATTCCCGTGTCTTTTTGTGATTTTTCCGTAGTTTTAAGCATTCCTTAGTTTAAATTTTTTTAATTTCCCATAGATTTAGAAAAACCCAATCAAATCTTTGTTATTCAAGCATCCAATTGTCAAACCAATAACGTAACCGTCAAGTTCACGCCTCGTTGGGAGAATGACACGTGCCCGGTTTTAAACTTTGTGGATAATGAAGTGAGAGACCGATACTTCCGATTACTATACTACTACTATTGATATTATCCAATTTATTATATATTTATATATTTATTTATATTTATATATAGTAAAGGAGACTTGTCAATAAGCAGGCTCTCAAAGGAGTTTTCTACATAATGTGGTGGCATGTATGGTCTTTTCGTAATAACAGGTTTTTTGGTTCGAAGAATCCATCAATGGCGATGATTTTTGAAGATGTAGTGTCTAGGTCTTTTTATTGGTGTCGTTATAGATGTAAAGGTTCATTTAGTTGGATTGGTTGGCTCAAAAATCCTTATCTTGTTTCTTTGTAATTTCTAGCTCCTTGCTAGTGGTTTTAATAAAATTCGTCGTTAAAAAAAAACATGTTTGTCTTCTATTTTTAAAAAGCTTGAATTTTCAACTTACAATCATTTATGCATAGTGTACAAGCCATAAAAAATAATTAGAACTTGATAATTAATCCATAATTAATACTCCTATTATAAGAGCAATGGGTGTGTGGTGGCAGTGGAGCTCGCCGTATTCGACGTGGAAGCCAAACGGCGAAGCCATTTGCTCACCGCGACACCACAATAGCTCGTCGTTTGGGATTTCATTACCTGCTCGACGAAGAGAGAGAAGGTAGTAAAAGAGAACATAACCGTTGCGAACGGCT
Source organism: Tanacetum coccineum (assembly GCA_026074375.1). Lineage (NCBI taxonomy): Eukaryota > Viridiplantae > Streptophyta > Magnoliopsida > Asterales > Asteraceae > Tanacetum > Tanacetum coccineum. Next base: position 39,961 of record BQNB010032071.1, read on the forward strand.
ATATTTAAAAAAAAATTAACAAATTTATTAAATCCATATAAATATTACCCCATTTCAACTAAATTTTTCACAAACACTCTTCTTTACCAAAACACTTTAGGGAAAAAAATGAGTGATTCTTCAAGCTATTCGAATACGTCCGATCTCGATGATATTCATGACATCGAGCTGGTTATGCAAGTTATTAATCAAGTTTAGCAGTTGCAAGGTGAAAGTTCACGCCGCACTCGTAATGCGATCAAGCGGGTGCGAATAACGATCTTACAGTTTTGAATCATTCTTCGTAATTCGACGACCTTCTTGATGACATCGCCTTAGTGGTCCCGTATGAAGTAAACGGAGTTACATTTGAAAAAGGTTACTACCTAGCTGACGGGATATACCCACATTGAGCAACTTTTGTCAAATCATTTACGGTTGCACGAGACGAGAAAAATGCCGTATTTAAACGTCGACAAGAAAGTGCTCGAAAAGACGTTGAAAGAGCTTTTGGTGTCCTCCAAGGTCGTTGGCATATTATAGCTCAACCGGCGCGTTCTTAGACTGTCAACAAGCTACAAAGAACCATGTACACATGTATCATATTGCATAACATGATTTTGAAAAATCAAAAGTTTGCGACATCTGAAGTTGGTGACTTTTATATTTGTCCGCAACCAAATCTGGCACGGACATGGATCGAGCGATGTGAAGTGCAACAGAAGAAAGCAAAAGAACTTCGTGATAAACAAACACATGCAAGGCTTCAACGAAATCTGATTGAGCATGTTTGGCAGAAACATCTACAAAACAATTAATTTATTCATAATCTGATGTATTTTTTAAATTTTCGTATTGGTTTTTAAATTCTGTATGTTTTTTTTATTTCATATTGTAATTTGTATTTTAATATGAATGAAATAAATTTAGTTTGTTTAGAAAAATGGGGGAAAATTGTGGGTGGTAGGGCTCAAATGGCACGAGTTGTGGTGTGTTATGAGGGAGAGGTATTTTGAGATGTTGTATTGAAATGATGTGGCACTGTTGGAGCCCAAATGACATGGCAAAGCCATGCCATGACACCTGATGCTCTAACACTCATTACATATATATTTGAAAATGAAAATAATTAATACGTAATTAATAAATGATTAATACAACTCATTACTTAAAAATACAATCATATATTCACATCGTACAACAATTAAAAGCATATATCTATAAAAGCGTACATATGATGTATCCCTAAAATGATGGTGCATATTGTTTGAAGGTTTATTTGATTCCTTGATTATCTCTTACAAATCATACAATATATATAGGATACAAGGGAAAAGCTTGAGCCCAAGATAAGGCCTACAACTAATTTACAGCTAATCATAATAATTTTGTTCCATCTCGTTCGGGTTTTTCATGTTCCATCTAGTTTTCAGTATGTTGATATCTTCACCAAAGGTCTTCCCTCGGCTTTGTTTGAAGATTTTCGCTCCAGCTTGAGCATCCGTCCACCTCCCGCTCAAACTGCGTTGGCGTATTAGCATGTACATATATTTAGTATGTCCTTAATAGGCGTATCTTATTCTTGGTATGATTATATTATCATTATTATGATTAGCTGTAAATTAGTTGTAGGCCTTATCTTGGGCTTAAGCTTTTCCCTTGTATCCTATATATATTGTATGATTTCTAAGAGATAATCAAGGAATCAAATAAACCTTCAAACACATATAGTTTGAAAACCAGATCAGACCAACGGGTTCAACCGGGAACCGGAGTCACCATCGGTTCGGCTAGCCAGTAAAAGTCGTCCAAAGACGAACCAGAGTGAACCCGTCGAAGCCAATAAAAACGGGTGAACCAAGCCTCACCGTGATCAAATTCTTTTTATTTCTCTGATTAATCATCACAGGGTACCCACCGCCGCAACGCACAAATACCCTGCTAGTCATTTTATTATAAACGATAAGGGTGGGTACATTGATAATACGTGTGAATAAAATGTTTATGTTGGTTGTTACAACTTAAAATGAAAACCGGTTCAAGTGTCATGATTTTAAAAAACAATAAAAAACCTTTGACACTTTTATTTACTGGAAGGTAATGTATTATTTTGGGAATCTAATGGGTGTGTTTACATGTTGGAATATAAGAAGTTTTTCAAAAAAGTTTCTTAAAAATATAGAGAAAACATAAAACGTGTTCAAAATGAGTATTTTTTGAAATTTCTTTACTAAAAACAGAAAACCTGCTTTCTACTATTATAACTGTGATTAGGAGAACTTGAATATAAAGTTCTCCAGATTTCTAAAGGTTTCCTGGAGAAAGAAGAGTTACTCCGTTCACAAAGAAACTAACGAAAGAAAATTAAGAAAACTTTTTTGCAACTAAACGCACCCTTACGAATCTATTTGTTTTCTAGTTGGGGTTTACTTTAAGGATATGGCTTAAAGATTAGTGGATTAAGAGTTACTCTTATTACTTAAGGCTAGTCGGGTATTAGCGCGTTGCGGCGGCGGGTGCCCGTATGATTATATTTCTCGGTGATAGCAAGGTTGGTATGTGCTAAATTACACATACCTTTTATATAATAAAACGACCCCAAATGACCAAAAACGAACATAAAATGCCAAATATATGCTTGTTTTGCTTTGTATACTGTGCAGGTAACGGATATTCACTAAAGGAAAAAAATGAAGCCAAAACCGACAAAACCGAGCACGGGATTGGAAAGAGCGTGAAAAATCAAAGTCAAAGACGTGTTTATTTTAAATGGGCCAACCCGCACCCAAGTTAATGGGCCGAGTCAGCCATTAATCATCAATCATAAGCCATAAGCCTTTATAAAAAGCCCAAATCCAAAACCATATCACACGGCCCAAACCCACTAAACCTTAACCCCGTTAACCCTTAACCATACACCCTAAACCTTTTACACAGTTAGTCCTTAGGGACTAACACTGCTAGTCCTTAAGGACTAACAAAGTTATCCTCTACATCCCTTAACCCTTAACACCCTTAGTCCTTTTTTCCCTAACCCCGTCACAAAATTAAACCAAACAGTGCCCCGCACCCTTTTCCCGCCAATCCTACTATTCACCCATCACTATCCCTCGACCCCTGCTCCATCAAACAAACCTCACAACAAAACCCCACATTACAAAACTCCAAACCTTGTTGGCAATCCCCTCATCTCTCATTCGTTGATGAACAAGGACAACAAATCAATGGCTCAGATTACCTTGCTAGGAGCCAAAGAATTTTGAAGGGCTTGGATGAGACTTTGAGACTCCTCATAGAATTAACACAACAAGCACATGTGCCTGCTTGAATTCGACTATATATAGAAGCTTAGTTTTCACTTTGAAAAAAATGTAATTTGGGAGTAGTGTAATTTGCTTTTAAATTTCTTTTACAGCTTATTTGTCTTTTCATATTGTCTTTTAAATTTCAAGAACCTTGTAATCTTTTTAATTAATTGAAAAGTTAAGTTTTTATGTTTATGAAAATCTGTATGTTTTCTATTAAAGCTCTTTATACATTTAAGCTTATTAATCTATTGAGCGACTAAGTCAATTCTATAAGCTGCTTGAAACATATACACCCTTTATACTCTTTAAGGTTTTCCCCAAAAAAAGCAAAGATTTTTGAGTACACACACTATTTCATTAAAAGTACTTGAAACTGGGTAATAGAGATATTTGTGAACAAAAAGATAAATAATGGAATGGCTCATACAGCGGTTCTATCTGCTATATGATGTAGATAAGCTATAGGTTAGTAAATTAATTTGGGTCCCAAAAGCTAAAGGACTATTATACATTTCATTTTTTTATTAACTGCTTAATTCTGCTTATTGTGTGCTTATTTATGCTTAATATTGCTCATTATATTTATTTGAATGTTTTTCAAGCTTAAGTTTTTGCTTAATAGTGATTTGTTTATGAAGTCTATAAATTTGTCCTTTTTGTGCTTATATTGTTTTATTTGGTTTAGCTCATTTCTTGTGCTTGTAATTTGGTTCATCTCTATTTGTTTAGTCATGTTAAATTTAGTAATGCTATTTGGTCTTAAAGTTTATAGCCTTTTAAAAGTTTGTTATAAGCTAAATTTCTGTATCTGTTTTAAGCTAAAATGAGTTTCAAAAATTTAAAGGGGTGTTTGGCTAGCAGTATTAACCTTATGGTTAATACTGTTTGAGCACTTGTGGTTTATAAGTTTTGATTTAGTTTAGTCTAAAAATTGTTTTGGATCATTTTAGTTCAATTTTAAAAGTAGTTTTGGGTTAATATCAAAGTTTTCTACTTAAGAGTTCATTACTGTGAAGTTTTTGTTCCAAGTCTTTCTTTTCTTTTGATTTTATGATTCAAGTTATCAAAGTTTGTTTTACAAGTCCTAAATGCATCATATTTCATGATAAGTATCTGGTCAAAAGGTTTTTAGAACTATTTTATTGATTTTATGGCAAATGGGTCAAAACAGTTTTGTTTTCCAAGCAATGGGTCAGTTTTTAGTTAGTTTTAGGATCATTTTTAAGTTAGTCTTAGTTAAATTCAAGTCCTGAATTTTTGAGCATAAGCTCATTGCCATACTAGCTTCATCTGTTTTTAGCTTTTAAGTTCTGAAAAGCTCATTTAATGAGCTTATTTGTGGGCTGCAAAAGCCTAAGTGGCTTGTGGTCTGTGCAAAATCTCAAACTGCTTATCTTATTTTTCTAGCTTTTCTGCTTATTCCATTTACTTATTTCAGTTGTAACTTGCTTATTTAGGTTAGTTTTAAGTTAGTCTTAGCTTATTTAGTTCTTGTTTTAGCTTTTGTGAGCTTATTGCTTAATTTGGTTTTAGTTCAAAAGTTTTTAAAGTTTTAGCTTAACTGTGATCTAATTTGCCTTTTTCCAGCTTATTACTGCTTTTCATAAAAAGTTGTAGTTTTAAAAAACGCTTATTTTCATCCTAAGTAAAAAGTTGTTTCAAAAGTTGGCAAAAATAAAAAGCATGGGAAATTGGGAAGTCAAGGGTGAGCAAGGCTCGAACCCAAGACCTCCACAACCTCTACCAATGCATTTAACACACACACTCACAACCATCTGCCCTTGGGTCTTTTCCGTTTATATACTTTGCTTTATTAATTATATAAGGTCTTTTTCCCCTTTTTGCTTATCAGCTTAAATTAGCTTATTTCTTGCTTATTACAATTAGCTGCTTTCACCAATTTATTTTTACTAGATTAAGCACAGTTCAAAGGACTTTTCATAACTTTTTTAGAATTTTCTCATTTAGCTTAGTATTTTTAATTATATTTTTAGATTAAATCAGTTTTTAATTCATAATAAATAAAATAAAAGTCAAACAAATATAATTCTTTTTTTAAAAATTTTCTTTTATCATTTAGGTCCTTTAAAAATTAAAATTGATTTTGTAGGGTTTAAATTTGATAATTTAAGTTTTAGAGTCGCGTTTTTAATTCCCGTTAACGTTTTTTATGTTCGATCTTTAATTGCTTTCGTTATTAGCTTGCTTTTATTTGTTTTTGCATATTAATTATAGAAATATAATCCAAATCAAATATTGAATCATTCAAACACGCGATCACGAACTTAAAGTCGATTCTCAATTCACGCCTCGTCGGGAAACGACCCGGGAAGGTTTTTTTGGATTTTACTTTGGATAAAAGTAATCTTCTTAATAGCCTCACAGAATACTTACTCTATCTTCTTAATTGATATTTTGGTTATATATTATATATATGTATTAATCAATTGTTACTATATATATATGTATGATTTTTAAGGATCAAAGGTCTTTTCGATAAAGGAAAAAAAGAATGTCCAACATAGGTAATTAATCGGAAATTAGCTTGTTTTATTTGCTTAGGCATTTGGTAACATTATAAAAAGCTTTTATAGCAGTGTACCCGTGCGTTGCGGCGGCGGGCATCCTGTAATCAAGAATTTTGTTGAGCGATTCTATGTTTTTTATGATGCTAACTTTACGCATGACAATAACTTTAGGGAACAACTTTAACGCACATTATTTCATAAAAATGACAGAGAACCCGTGCATCACGATGCAATAACGATAGAAAAAAAGTTCAAAAAATTCAACAAGACAAAAATAAAAGATTGGGTTGTCTCCCTACTAGCACTTTTCTTTATTAACGAGTCTTTAAGTTAGACCCATGTCACAAATGCTCCTCTTCGGCTTTGTGTATAATCCCACCAAGATTCCCTCGACATGTTCTTCTTACTCATCCTACACACTATCATAACCCGATGCATTAAATGTGTAAAAATAATAAACAAGAGCAAACAAGTGAAATAGAGCATTCCACACTAGCAAATACTTGACTTAAAATGAATATCACTTGAATAAAAATAAAAAGGTGATTAATCGTTTTCTTTTGACTCAATGGTACCAAACATTAATTTCAAAGTCCAAGTAATTACTCATTAACCAACTATTTTTGGTGTCCCATAAGTAGTTACGCCGTAAAAAGCACTACCAACTACGCCGTAATAAACTCTGAAGAAGATTTTTACTTTATTAAAAATGAGAATAAACAAAACAAATACGCAAACACACGTAAACAAGCAAGTAAACAATCATACAAACATAAAAACAGAAATTCAAACACACACAAGCATACAAAATCAAGCACACAAAAACATAAATATCTTATGAAATAAAAGACATAAACATGAATTTTAACCAAACAACCAAAAATACCAAAACCTTTCTCCGGCAGCGGTGCCAAAAACTTGATGTGCCAAAATGGAACGTCAAGTTTTACATTAATAAAACCGATACTACCTAGACTATTCCTACACACTAAAGACCAGTGTACCCTATCGTGCAGTAGTGTAGTGGTTGGTAAGTACGGGTGTTGAACCCTAAGAACGGTGTGTACTCTCTAGTTGTCTAATTGAAATGAAATTCTACCTAAGAAAGCCATAAAAGGAAGATGTGTGCTTTAGATCCACATGATCGTGTTGAATAATCTTAAATTACCTAAAACAAATGATACAATGGTAATCAACTAAGAGGGATGAACGCATTCACTTACTCAATGTCCCTATGTCTCTTAGTCATAATCCTACTTGTAATGTTTAATTCTCGTTCTGATAAGTGGTTCTAATATCATTAGGTCCAATTTTTAATCGCAACCTAACATATAATTCCTACGATCTTAACCCGGTTGATCACGGAAGCTGAGCATCTAGTTCATGTTTATTAGGCCCCCAACTAAGTAAAGACTTATCTAATGTCAGAAATCCCACTTCTCGACATTTAAACCCTCTAATAGGTGTCGAATAGCAAAAGGTCTACCCGAGCTTTATAAGTACCTTATCTAGTGCATGCGGTGATATAGGCAACCCCTACAATAGAAATGGATGTCATCCCATCTCGAGTAACCTACTAGACTAGCTTTTAATTGTTCACACCTATTCACTAACTAATAAGCTCTACGCTAGCCTTAATACTACCAAAACACGATGATCAATAAATAAGCAAGTAAAATATCTAAATAGAATGATAATTAAACCATAATCTTAATAAAGGCATCTAAAATCATTAGGATCAAAAAAAGCATCCTTGCCTAACCTATGATTATTGGGTGGAATGAACCCTCACGGAATTAACTTGACTCAATTCACAGTCATTAGATCCTATCAACTAATCTATAAGATATGCCCGTGTGTTTCCCATAAACATCTGATACTTATAAGTTTTCAAGTTACAGATACTGGCTTACACCTATTGTAAAATTACTCCTACTAAGGCATAAGGATCTAGGAGCATACTACATAAATCATCCATTAAGATAGTAAATTGAATAATAAGATCAAATCTATTACATCTAAGATTCAGTACTCTAATTTATTATGGAGGCTTACATAATTAGTGTGGAGGTCCTCATAATTAGTGTCCTGTAGATGTTCGACTGTATGGATTTCAACGACCATGGGTTACATAACCCCCCATATCTAAAGAATGCGAATCATCTTAGGGTTACAGAGCTGGAAGCATCTTCAAAGAATGCCAATCATCCTACAGTAACTTCATAAGCCTTTTTAGTTAATTTTCTTTTTTCATTCTTTTTATTATATGACGATTTACAAATAACTCACTCATTTCCAAACCATTTGTAGTCTTTGTTAAAACCTATCAATAAATTAGATGTGTAACATTTCCACAATCTGGGATGATGAAATATATCATGCTACAAGGTGTGAGGCTCAAGTGAGATCCAACTTTTAGGGCAACCAATTTCTTTTGGCAACTCAGGCTTCTAGAAAGTCTGTAATTTCTCATGTTCGTAATAGGAACTTCCACCAATTACATCTATTGTTCATTATGAATTTGTCGACAAACGTAAAAAAATCCATTTAACTGATGGGGCACCGTACGGATACCTCAGTAACATTCGGCAATTTCCAAAACTTAGATGATCTTTTTTTTGTGCATGATCTGTGAGGATGCCTGCTTCTGTTTGTGGTGATGTTGGTTTAAAACCATCATTTGGGCGCGTACCACACCTTGGGTAAGTTTTACATAACAAAGTTACCTTTGTTTATTAGTAAACATAATAATAATCAATATTTTGTTATCAATTCTTTTTCTCAGAGTTATTCCTTGGAACTTGGAATGGTTGGATACTAGCCGGGACAGTCCAGGATTCTCTAATCACTGAGTGCCCTCTATTCAGAAATAATAAATTTGTCATTTGGATATTTAGCCATAAGAAGCAACTCATACGTGAAACGGGTTACATTGGTTCTGATGTTGCTGTTCCGTTAGGTCGCATGGGAATGGGAACTCTTTCATTGCTCATCTTATGTGAAACAAGACATGTGATCAGCGGCATCATAAGAACATATGTCTGATATAAAAACTCATAAGACTAAACCCGAGAGTGAAATGTTTATGGGTTTTGGCTCATTCCAAGCTCTTCTTAGTTGGTGTTAGTGTGTAACATTGAGTAAAGGATCAATACTTTCAAAATTATTCACGTGTATGATTTATGTGTGCATTTGTTTTGATGTTTGATACTTTATATGGTCATTAAAAAATGTTATAAAGAATATAAAATAGTAAAATGTGAAAACATACTATAGGTGTTGGAACATCTTACTCCTCATGAGGCTTGAGACGTATATAAAAATGATAGAATGGTTTTGTGCGTCCACACACATTCTACTCTAAAAGTTGTTGGATATGTGACATTTAAATTGTATCATCTATCATCTACTATGTGATTTTGTTAAGTTATTTCTACAACTTATTTTGAAAGAAGCTGCCTCCAAAGTCCAAACCATATATGATATATATACTGTAGATATGGTAAAAAATAAGCAGCCTACAAATCTTCATAATATTAAACTATACAAGTATGCTTTATACCATTTTATCTTATCGCCTACTGGTTAGTCTGCTTCAAACTATAAGGTAAAATCTTTGATTTGTTCTTTTTTGTTTATAAAGTTTTTATCCTTTATGGTATTTTTATACATGTTTATAAGGGGGTGTTTGGATTAGCTGGCCAACCTTTTTTTAAACTCTTGAATTGAAATATTAGAAAACTATGCAAAAACCAGTCAATATTTTATGATTCTGTATAGGTAGGAAAGTTGATTGGAGATAAAGAAGAGAATATATGATGTCATCAAACAAAGGTACAAAGAGACTAATAGATTTTTATTCAATAGATGTCTTGATTTGGAAATATAAATGGTAAAGTAGACTCTATGTGCAGGATGCTGGAGTGGGCACTTCCTTTGGAGCCGTACAAGTGGTATTTTGACATTCGGTGCTTGGAACTGTGGAGCATAGCGGCTATGGTTTATGTTTTGAAAGGATGGTCCTTTTTGCTATTGGAATTGACTACAACCAAGTACTGTAAGTAATCTGGCATTGCTTGCATATGCTTCCAAAATTTGTAATTTTTTTATCATGGATTATGAATCTATGGAAGATTTACTTTTAGACACCAAAAACCTTTTCTGCTTGGATTATGTTAAGATAGTGTAATGTAGATGAGTTGCTTTGAGTATTGACATAAATCAATAAACAATTAGATGCAACCCATGTGAATCGCACGGATCTGAATGCCTCGTTAAATAAACAAAAGGATTATAAACTAATTAAATGCCAAGAACGAATAATTAGACACAATAAATGACATACTCCAACAAATAAAGATGAAATCAAATAACTATTAAAAAAATAATTAAATTGAATCAAACGTTAATAGATGAAGTTATTTGTACATATCGTGCTAAAATAATGTTCTCGATCCGCTCTAGTTGAATGCCATAACAAACCCCGAAGATTTGCCTCTACTCGAAACCTATTGTGCTCCTCTCCCTTTTTTCGTTCGTAGCCAAAGAAAACCCAACGAAAAAGAATAATAAACCGAATGCAATCATTTGAGTATTTATAACCCTTGTGACACTTATGAATCATCTGCGTTTGTCCCCTGAACTTGAACCTTGTTTCACTTGTAATCCATGTGCTAACCTTTCAGCCGAAAACTATTTATATGAAACATTCTATGAATTGACCGGATTTCCCCCCTGATCGTTCTTGTCGTAAAACATTTAGTCCTTGTGATTAAGTGAGACTTCATAAAAATTTCCCACGTTAGGTCCCTAGAGTTAGCTCTACTTGGTGCCCAAGGTACTTTATTACAGCGTAAGTCAAACGACTTGCTTACGCCGTAACTCCTGATAAGCTAATATCATCCCGTCAATTAATGTTTGATTACGGCGTAAGTCTAACGACTTACTTACGTCATAATTCCATTCGATAAATCAACCTTCGCGCCCAAGGTATCTAGACATGGGAAGCCTCTAGCAGGAGCTGGGGAAGGTTCATTTATTGTGATACCTTTTAAAGTTTTAGCTTTGAATGTGGATTTTGACTTCAAAATTGATTTGATAGTCTTTTGTCCAGAAACAAGTTCAGCACCAGTCATCTTCTCCAGTGGAGGAAGGAGGGTGCTACAGACTAAAGATTCATCAACTGAATCATAATCAGTTGCTAAAAAGTCAGAGATAACAATTGAGTGGTCAATTGTGTTTCTTTGTGACTCATTTGAGGGTACCTTACCAGTATCATGATTTGACATAGTAGAGTCGTCAGCTTCAGATAACTTTGGTTTATTACTACCAATAATTGATACCTTTGAGTTATCTGCTGAAGACTTTACAAACACTAGGTCTTTTGGCCTATAGCTGGAGGTATCTTCAGTGAGTTGGTCAATTCCCAAGATTTTCTTCTTTTGAGTAGGAATTTGTTTACTGATACACTGATTAACTTTATTAGAACTGTTTAGCCATGCTTCTGTAATAGAAGTTAGCTCTTTCATTTCATTTCTTAAGTTTTGATTTTCTTTGAGAATCTCAGTGTTTACATGCTGCATGGTAAGAAAATCAAGAGTTGTTCTTTGCATGTATTTGGTTCTTGAACAAAATTTCTAAGTTTTGACATGAGATTACTTCTTTGTTCTTCAACATAGTTTAGATCAATACACAAATAATCTATAAAGGATTTTCTATCATCATTATCTTCCATTTCAAGAAGAATGTGTACCTTTTGTATAGAAATCTTAACCGATTCACCATTGTTAGCTCTTTCTTTGCGAATAAAAACTCTTTCTTCATCAGTAAGTAACATGAGAGCTTTAACTTCAGTTACATCATTGTCATCAGATGACACTTCTTTTTCATCCTAATCATATGTTTCAGCAATTAGACCTTTGTTTTTGCTTGAGGATGAACTGGGAGCTGAAGCATTTGAGCTGAGGAGGGCTAGTTTAGCTTTAATTTTGTTGTATTTGGCTTCAAAGTCTTTGGTATGCCTTGGTTCAGGTTTATGCTCAAATGAATGGAGAATCTTTAGTTGAAAAAGTGACTGATATGAAGGAATTGATGTCTTTGACCAGCAACCTCTTGCAAAATGACCCTTCTTGCCACATTTGTGGCATTCAGTTTGGTCAGTTGCTTTTGCATTGCTAAACCTTTGAGTACCCTTTTTGAAGAACCCTTTAGATTTGGCTAAAAGAGCCATTGCTTGGAAGTCCTCCTCTAAGTCATTTAGATACTCATGACTACTTCTTGTATCCTCTTCATCATCAGGACTATCTTGAAAGTCCTGGACAATAAAGGTAGAAAATAAGGCAGTTGACAAAGGTGTTTGGTATGTGCTTAATTACACATATCTTTTACCTAATAAAACGAGCATAAATGGCCAAAAACGGACATAAAATGCTAAATATATGTGTGTTTTGCTATTTATGTTGTGCAGGTAACAGATATTCACTAAAGGACAAAAACAAAGCCAAAACTGACGAGATTAGAATGATCGTGAAAAATCAAAGTCGAAGACGGGTTTATCTTAAATGGGCCAACCCGCACCCAAGTTAATGGGTCGGGCCTGCCCATAAAGCTTTATCCAAAAGTCTTATAAGATTTAAAAGCCCAAAATCCATTAAATCCTAACCCGGCCCAAATATAAGCGCAACATAACCCTTAACCATACACCCTTTAAACCCGTTTACACCATTGGTCCTTAGGGTTTACACCGTTAGTCCTTGGGGACTAACATAGTTAGTCCCTAACCATTAACCCCGTTACCCTTTTCCCTTAACTCCCGTTACCCCAAAACATATAAAACCAATTCCCGCCAAAATCACTATCCATCTGTCACTTTCCCTCGACCCCTGCTCCAACAAACAAAACCCTATCACTATCCCACAAACCCTACACCATAAACTGCCAATCAACCTTGGCAATCCCATAATATCCCATTGGTTGATGGGACAGAGACAAAAATTCAATGGCTCAGATTGCAAGCCTTGGAGAGTAAAATGAATACATTGCTATGATGAAGACTTTGACATCTCTCACACAAGAAAAACACATCTCACAGAAGAAACACAAGAAGAAGACCTAGAACTTTTATCTTTCTTCTATAAATAGGACCTTGTAAGCCTATATAAGGATATTCAGTTTTCTTAGCTTATTAGAGTTAAAATTAGCTTATTGTAGTTTTTATTCAAGTCTTGTAACTGTTTTTAAGAATTAATGAAATTTGAGGTTTTTAAGTTATAAAATTCTGAGTTTTTAAGTTCATGTTCCATTGTTGTTAAAAAGTACTTTATAAGCTATCTTAAGCCCTGTTTACTAATATATAAGCTATTATACTTAAACAAGGTAAACTTTTCCCTAGTTTATAGTGTTTAAGCATTTTCACAAAAAATCACTCAAAAAGCTAATGTGGATGACAAGCCAGATTTGGAAGGGCTTGTGAGTTTTACTAGCTTGTTTTTAAACATGCTAGAGCTTGTAGACAAAGCTCTAAAGAGCCTTTATGCCCTTGTTTAAGCAAAGGGCCTTGCAAGTTTTTATTTTTCATTTTTTTTGCTTATTTTACTGTTTGCTTATATTTGCTTATTTAATGCTTATTTCTGCTTAATTTTTTGCTTAATATGTCTTATTATTGCTTATCTCATCTAGTTTAAAGCTTTTAACTATA
>BQNB010032072.1:0-26079 GCA_026074375.1 Tanacetum coccineum
ATCATATAACTCAAAATGATTTCATGCACCTATTCAAACCACTTAGCACACATATATAACACATAGCACATAAGGAATCAGACAAAACGAACTCTTAGCCATTCCTAAAGGTATCACTACCCTGATTAAATCACGGATGTCACAATATCCCCTCTTTGAGGAAATCTTGTCCTGAGATTTAACTAGCAGGCTCAACAACTCGGTCCACGAACAACTATGGATACTTAATTCTCATCTGGTCTTCGTGTTCCCAAGTAAACTCAGGACCACATTTCGAGTTCCATCTAACTTTCACAAGTGTTATTTTCCTATGTTTTAACTTCTTAATTTCTTGATCCATAATATCTGCAGGTTCCTCGACAAAATGAAGTGTCTTGTCGACCTTTATCTCATCCAATGGCACATGCAAACTAGCATCCGCCAGACACTTCTTTAGATTTGACAAATGAAAGGTATCATGCACGCTATTCAGCTCCTTAGGTAACCTCAACCTATAAGCTACAAGGCCAATCCTTTCAAGGATCTCAAACGGTCCTACATATCTCGGTGCTAATATATCCTTTTTTCAAAAACGTACTACGCCCTTCTAAGGCGACACCCTTAATAATACTCAATTACCCACCTCAAACTCTAACGGTTTACGTCTCTTATCTGCATAGCTCTTTTGGCGATCTCTCGCCGCTTTAAGCTTTTCATTTATTAGTACCACCTTATTTGTCGTCTCTAGTACTAACTCAGGTCCAATCAAACTGCCCTCTCCAATCTCTGCCTATAACACAGGTGACCTACACTTCCTACCATACAAGGCCTCAAACGGAGCACACTGAATGCTCGAATGATAACTGTTTTTGTAGGAAAACTCAGCTAATAGTAGATGAACATCCCAACTACCACCAAAATCTATAACGCACGCCCTTAACATATCCTCCAAAGTCTGAATTTTACGCTCACTTTGTCCATTCGTCTGAGGATGATAAGCAGTACTCAAGTCTAATCTTGTCCCTAATGCTTTCTGTACCGTTTGCCAAAAGTGTGAATTAAATCGCCTATCTCGCTCTGAAATAATCGACATGGGCACTCCATGTCGTGCCAAAATTTCATCAATATACAATCTTGCCAACTTCTCCGTACTAAAATCCTCATGAATTGCTAGGAAATGAGTTGATTTGGTAAGTCTGTCGACTATTACCCATATCGTGTCATGCCCACTTCTTGACCTAGGTAACATGGTAATAAGATCCATAGTGACCTTATCCCACTTGCATTCCGGTATCTCAGGTTGTTGCAGTAAACCCAAATGTCTTTAATGCTCAGCATTCACTTTTGCACAAGTCAAACACTTACTAACGTAGATAGCAATATCTTTCTTTATTCCCGACCACCAATACATATCACGAAGGTCATGGTACATCTTATCTGCTCCAGGATGCACAAAGTACCTAGACTTATGAGCTTCGTTCAAAATTACCATTCTTACATCTCCTACTAAAGGAACCCATATCCTATCCATAAAATTCAAATTCTCGTCTTCCTTCCTTTCCATCTGTTAATCTAAACCATGTAGCCTTTCTACAAAAGCGTACTCCTGTTTGAACGCCTCACTTTGGGCTGCCAATATCATCTATTTCACTCCAGACTGAATAGTCATAGCCATTGCTCGAACACGTCTAGGTTTCACCTGTTCCTTCCTACTTAAACACCAGCCACCACATTCGCCTTACTAGGATGGTAGCGAATCTCACACTCATAATCACTAAACAGCTCAATCCACCTCCATTGGCCCATATTTAACTCCTTTTGGTCGAAAATATGTTGAAGGCTCTTGTGATCCGTGTAGATGACACTCTTCGTGCCATACAAGTAATGCCTCTATGTCTTAAGAACAAACACGACAGCTCTCAGCTCTAGGTCATGTGTTGTATAATTCTTCTCGTGAATCTTCAATTGTCTCGATGCATATACGATTACCTTGCCTCTTTGCATGAGCACACAACCTAGTCCTTGATTCGATGCATCGCAGTAAACTACAAAATCTTCAATTATGTCTGTAATGACAAGATAGGAGCATCACACATATTATTCTTCAAGGTCTGAAATTCTTCTTCCTCTTGTTTGAATGCTTCACTTTGGGCTGCCAATATCATCTCTTTCACTCCAGACTGAATGGTCATAGCCATTGCTCGAACACGTCTAGGTTTCACCTGTTCCTTCCTACTTAACGCATCAGCCACTACATTCACCTTACCAGGATGGAAGCGAATCTCACACTCATAATCACTAAACAGCTCGATCCACCTCCTTTGGTGCATATTCAACTCCTTTTGGTTGAAAATATGTTGAAGGCTCTTGTGATTCGTGAAAATGACACTCTTCGTGCCATACAAGTAATGCCTCCAAGTCTTAAGAGCAAACACGATAGTTCCCAACTCTAGGTCGTGTGTTGTATAATTCTTCTCGTGAATCTTCAGTTGTCTTGATGCATAGGCGATTACCTTGCCTCTTTGCATGAGCACACAACCTAGTCTTTGATTCAGTAAACTACAAAATCTTAAATTCCGCCCGGTAACAATAAGATAGGAGCATCACACAGATTATTCTTTAAGGTCTAAAAAGCCTCTTCTTGTTCTACGCTCTACTCATATTTCTGATTCCTCTCAGTTAGGGAAGTAAGGGGGTTCAACAATAAAAAAAAATTCGCGATGAACGTCGGTAGTAACCTGACAATCTTAAGAATAATCATCCAATTCCTCACTTCTTCACTCTTACTCGTCTCCACGTGAATACGTTATGGTTGACTACGTGACCAATAAAATGCACTTCTTCCAACCAAAACTCACACTTAGAAAACTTAGCATACAACTTCTCCTTCCTCAGTGACTCCAACAAAACCTTCTCTTCATCAGTAATCTCCAACACCAACTATCAAGTAAACTTTATGCTCTTTCCTTCGTCTTTGGTAGATCAGGATGTCATCAATGAAAGACAATGACAAACTTACTGATCGGTTTGCACACCTGGTTCATTAAGTCATGAAAACCGCTGGTGTATTGGTTAACCCAAATAAAAAGGATAAACCGTAGACTTAAAATTTCCGTATCTCGTTCGAAATGCGGTCTTTGGAATGGCATCCTCATGCACTTGTAGCTGATGATAACCTGACCGAAAATCTATCTTTAAGAAAAGACACGATCCTCGGTAACTGAATCAAAACATAGTCATCAATCATAGGGATGTGGATTAACGGTTTTCTTAATCAGTTAATTCGTTCAACTCCTTATGATGAATACTCATGCGAAAGAACCATCCTTTCTTCTTCTTGAATAACACAGGTGCTCCTCACAGAAAATGACTAGGGTGTTTGAAACATGTCTTGCAACTTCTCAATTGTTAAGACATTCTTGCATTCTTCGTCGGTGTTGCTAGAAGATTTGAAGACTTCGCGACTGGCGTCGCTACATGAACCAAATCTATGCTGAACTCAACTTGTCGTCGTGGTGGTCATCGACAAATCTTCCAGAAACACATCAATAAAATCTCGTACGACAAAATACACTCAATTTCGGTTCATTTACCTTTTGTTCTTAAGGTTTTCCGACCATGAGGTATGTACACCATGGAACCGAAGTATATCATCACCTTCCTACGGTACTTCTAACACCTTTTCATGACCATACTATCATGAACTTTCTCTTGGACAACCAGTCCATTCCCAAAATCACTCAAAGTTCCACGACTCTACGGTTCAAGAACTCTAAGGGTTTTACGAAAAATAGAATACGATAACAACACGATATCGAGGTCAAAAGCTAGAATGCATATAGGAGATTTCCACATATGCAAATTAGACGTGGACAAATGACATAAGAATCCTTTGAATAAGGCATAATATATTGCACCGAGTGAAAGCGAACGAAAGACATTCACAGGGGTAACCACGGACAATGAACCACATTAAAAAAAATCAATACGAAAGATGAAAATTCTTATACCAATTATCGACTTTACTCGAAAGGCCAAATTAAATAATGTTTTTATAAAAATCATTTTAAATAATAATGAAATTGTCTTAAATGTAATCTTTGAAAAAAACTTTATTCTGGTTCTCATAAAAATCTAGAGATGGTTATCTAATGGTGTATCGTACCTTACCACTATGAATCACTTTAAACCTGTTTTTTATAATAAAATAAAATCTATTTACAAAGATCATTTTATACACAGTTTTCTCCAAACACCAACACAATACTTCCAAATGGTTTTTATAATTAGACATCAATTATGAAATATGTTACTCAAACAAAGGACACCATAATACCAAAAGGGATCGTAAAACACCGTATAGACCCTAACACAATTCTATTGTTTGAAAACGAAATAAATTACCAGAAATCAAACGAACTCGTACAAGAAAACTCATGCAAGACGTTACGTACCCAAAAGAAAACGTAAGGTCTTATCCAAAATAACGATCAACAGAGCAAACCTAAAAGCATCGATACTAACACGTCGCCAACGGGTTACGAACACCAAGGGATATACAAAGAAGGGAGTAATGATCCACACTAATATGTTAGGAACAATTAGTGCTTAAAAGAAACCTTTGATACTCATACGAGTAATCAATGCAACGAAAGAACTACGAACAGCACCTATATCCGAAAAAAGCAGATACCGAACAACCAAGGTCGAGCAAAGTAGGCAACCACAATAATAATATTACTTATACTAGGTATCGGCAAATACTAGATAGAGGAGGCAACTTACTATTTATAACACTCAATTTGTACATATCTCCAATTTAGGAAGTAGAGAATAATTCTCTACCCATACCACCATCCTTATCATGAATACACATATAAAAAAAACATATTACACTACCACCTTACAACCAAACATAAATAAATGCAATCATGGTCACAAGTCTACGTGTGTGATGCCTTTATAATTATGTTGGCCACCATAATTATAAGTGCCTCCTTTCACACGTGTACTTACTTCCAAGATTACCCATTTCAATCATAATTCACATATAAGCACATATACACTTGCACATCTTAAACCACTCCAACTTAACACATAAAGGATGCTCCATCACATAACTACTTACTTATATCAAAATAAAATCGAAACGACATAAAGGAACGAAAGTCTCGCAACAATTCCCAAAATATGAAATATCCAAAAGAAATAATCAATAACAACATGACGAGGTAAAGGACGGGATAAACTGTATTGTAGCCTTCGTTGGGATTGATTTGCACTGGCATGAAATCACCGACTCCGCAGGTCCAGCCCTATTACGCGCATCCAAAATGATCAACTATCCTATCTCCTTCGGTTCTACAAGAGGCTCCTTATAACGCTTAAGACTAGTTGGGAAAATAGTTCCCCAACTAGACTTATAATGGTAGGGGAAAAACGGCATAGCTAACTAATAACAAGGAAATACGCACTAAATCAACTATGGGTAGGCAACAAAACTAAGACGATAACTTAACAAAATAGGAAATATAAAAGCTATACAAAATAGAGGAGAAGCATAGCAGTTATAAAAATAAACACTTGTGTCCTAAATGCATCTATATGAAGGACCCCTAGGTTATAGTCTAGGCTCAACCACCTACTTCTCTATAACCAAAGGCTTTGTTACCAATCTGTCACACCCCGCCAAGGCTGAAACACGAGGCTCGAAGAGAAAGGGAATCATCACAACACATTGGCGTCTATATAAAGAAACTAAAACATGCATAAAATACAAGGTATAGACACGCAGTGTCATGAAAATACCAAAACATATCAACAAAATCCAAAAGGCGCCTGACATTGAAATGAAGGCAGTTCATGTCAATGACATGACATGCAAACATTCACACATCCTAACAAAGCAAAACAAATAATATTCCTCATCAAAAACAAATAACGAAATCTGGATAACTAAACTTCGACAGCTGCCTACGGTCAATCTATCCACTTTTCCTAACTTTAACCTTATCCTGCTGAATACCTGAAAATGACGCTTTTACGTCAACATAATGGTTGGTAAGAAACATAGGTTTTCAGACACACATATTCAATCCATTTCCCAAAACGAATTATACAATTTTTGTGATTATAAAACAATATATTTTGCATGACAATTATGCTTACTAACATACAAGCTAACATGCAATTCAATCCAATCATATCAAACCAACAAATCATATACTGGGTAGGCGTACCCATCCGATCCCTCATAACCAACCCTGAGTAGGCGTACTCATCCGATCCATCAAACACCAAGCAGATGACCTCAATCGCTATCGGATCATACCAAAGTCCTGTTGTTTCCCCTAGCCCAGGCCATACCGCATGTAACCTTCCTGACTAGGCCATAATACCTTCCACTAAACATGCCATGGATACCCGCAAGTAACCCTCCTGGCTTAGTTCACACATCGATATCACATCACATAACATGTAGCAAATAACGCATATCAGTCACATAATAGTCCATGCATTTACACTAACACATAATCACAGAAATTTAAAACTTATTTCAACACTCGAATCATTTCCATCCCAAGTTTAAAATGCAATAAAAAGTGGGACTATGTAACTCACCTGAATGCTTAAAACGCAGCTTCCAATTCCTATCACGCAGCTTCTAATTCCTATCAACCGCAACCATACAAATAAATAACCTGATTAGCATCCGAGCCAAGGCTAAAAAGCTCTAGTCCATGTAACACACATATGATGGATGTCTAAGGGTTTTATTAACCATCATGGGTCACCCTGACACCATGCCCAACCTTAACCACCTCATTAACATATTACACTAGTTAACTACAATTTATTCAAAAATGCAGAATTTTAGTGTATCTTAACTACCTTAAAAACCTTACTTGCTGACCTTCATAAATTATACCAAAAATAACCTAAGTTCATTTATGAGTTTACTAACTACCTTATGATTCTCAAGCTCTCATTATATCAGAAACTATCCCAAATAAAATCCTACTTCAAAACTGTCCCAATTCGAATCTGATTGCAAACTAAAATGTATGACCCTAATTACCATAGTTAGACACACAATCAGAAGCTATCCTTCTAGGGTTTCTTTATATACACATTGAATCGAATCACTGTAGATTGTCTATCTCTAATTCCACTTTTATGTTAGGTTTTTACCCTTCTAAACATGACCTAATTCTGACCCGTATTTACTGTTTTGACAACTTTTCTTGTAACCAACGCTTAACCAACTTCCAGAACTCAAATTTATTCGAGGCCATACTTTTTGAAAAATAGACTATTTGAACTATAATTTAGGCTCTTAAATCATATCAAAACACGTTTCTAACATCTAGATATCATCAATTGAATACAGACCTAAAATCTGCTCAACTCTAAATCATGTTCTAACGCAAACCCTAACATGCAACATGCATGGTCATAACCCTAAACTAACCCTAATCATTATATCATCATTAAAGTTCATATATATCTTGATTTTATAGTAAACCCTAGATCCATAATAAATCAATGTTATCATTAATATCATGAAACTAGCTAAGAAGAAGCAAACTTACCTTGAATGCTAGCACCTAAACAACAATTCTTGAACGTTCTTGGATCAAACATAAAATTCGGCACACCTAGGGTTTCTTGGGGCTAAAATCGCAGGCACAAGGGTATAGGGGAAAGAATTATGAGCTAGGTTTATTTGTATATATACCCTAAGTATCCTTATCCATTAAGTCTTAGAGTTTGACAAGGTTTAGGTCTCCAATCCCTATCCTAATCCCTATAGCCGATCGTTCCCCCTTTTTTTCTACTATTTTATTATTATGTTTTAATTATTAATTAACTAATTACCTTTATTACCTTAAGTTTTCATAAAAACCTAAGCTAATTTGGGTAAACCTTTTTACATAACCGCTACTTACTAAACTTTCTAAAAATAACTTTTCATTTCACATTTCACTTTCTATATTTAGAAAGTCTACTATAACTATCCAAATTTCACTCACTTCACTTATTTCCAACACGATACATTTCCCATAAACGCTTAACACAAAATCATCCAACTATTGACGTAGCATTACACGCAATACGCCCTACCTTTCCATTATCACTATACGTGAACAAATGGAATACTCATCACCAAACACAAACGCACTCAAAATGAGATGATCATACAACTCAAAATGATTTCATGCACCTATTCAAACCACTTAGCACACATATATAACACATAGCACACAAGGAATCAGACAAAACGAACTCTTAGCCATTCCTACAAGTATCACTAACCTGATTAAATCATGGATGTCACAACGTAGTTTAAAAATGTAAACTTTGATAATCTGTTTATACAACTAGTATATATGCATAAAGATAATCATAAAAGTACAAGTTTTATAAAGATTTGATGACTTACACGAAAAGAAGGATTAGTGGATGATTAGAGACTAAAACAACCCAAACGTTGTTTATAAATTACCCGGATATAATAAGAATCAACCTCGAACAATATATCTTCAAATGGTTTTGATCAAAGATTGAAAATATATGGATTTGTGTGTGTTTGATGGTTCGAAAAAGAGAGGAGAGGGAAAGAGGATGTGTGTGTTTATTTTTCAAGTGAGAGAAAGTGATGAGAAATGAATGAATGAATGTGTGTTGGTGGAATGATATATAGGACATTGGATGCTTAGGATGTAAGCAAAACTTTGAAATTAAAGTGTTTATGGTGTGTGTGGGTGATGACAAGGAGACAAAACCAAGGAGGGGGACCAAAATGATCTACCAATGGGAATGAAGAAAGGACTAGTACTATGCTAGAATAATGGATCCATGTTCCTTAAGTCAAAATTCAAATTGGTATCCCATGTATGAGTGTGTGTGTTCGGTGCAAGCATAAGCCATGGAGGGACCAATTTGGTCTCCATAATTCAAGGAAAGTAGTGCTCTCATTTGAATTAATTTCAAGACTCCATGCACACGTATAAGTTATTAACTATATCTGGAACACGCGAATAACGAAAATGAATAACGACTTTACGAAAATTTCTATAATTTTAAATATTAATTAAAAACGTAAAAACACGTCTACTGACAAAAGACTACGATGAATGGATGCACGGATCGCTTCCGGCAATGATTTTCAGTAAATAACGAAACAACTTCCCGGTTACCCGTAAAAATTAAACGAAACATTAAAAATTTAAATTATCAAACGGAAATGAATAAAATATCGATCGAAAATTTACAGGTTGTGACATCTTTTCCCTATTAAAAGAGCTTTGTCCTCAAAGCTTAAGACGTGACATTGAGTGTCGTTACAAATTTTAAGAACAAGGGAGGGTATTTATTTAGGAATTGATCTTTACGATCCCAGGTGAACTCGGGAATCCTTCTCGAGTCCTAACGAACCTTGACGATAGGAATACCACTTTGCCTCAATAGTTTAGCTTTTGGTCCATAGAGCTTGTAGTTGATTTAAATCTTATTTAGCGGAATGGCGAGAGTTTCATTAAACCAGCACTCCTTCAGGTTTAGCACATGCAACGTACTATGAACCTTGCTTACTTGTTGTGAAAGTTCGAGTCTAAAAGCAATGGTTCCTACTTTAGCTAGATTCTTAAAAGGTTCGATATATCTAGGGTTCAGCTTTCCCTGTTTGCTAAAATGTATCACTTATTTTCCAAGGCGATACATTCAACATGGCCTTATCTCCAATTAGAAATTCTAAGGGTTTTCGTCTCACATCGGCATAATTCTTTTTGATGATCACAATTACCCAAGTAGTGTCGTACTGCTTGTTTTCTTTGGTAGTCTTATGATAAAATCCATGGCTATATTTTCCCATTTCCAATGGGGTATTTCTAGTTGTACCAGTAAATCGGATGGCTTCTGATGATCGTCCCTCATCTTTGAACACGTCAATCACTTGCTGACATAGGTGGCGATGCCTGCTTCCATATCATGCCATTGGTGAAACTGCTTTAAGGTCATGATATATCATATTCGATTCCAGGGTGGATGAAATAGTTAGGTTTATGTATTTCACATTGATCAATTCTCCTAAGTCTCTAATGCGTAGTAACCAACTACTCCTCCTAATGTAGAGAGTTTCATCAAGACGATTCTCAAACTCTTTGTCTATACCATGAAGGTTCTCATCTTTAATGTTCTCTTTCTTGAGAGCTTCTACTCGTTCCTCATGAATCTGTGGCAGTAGGTTTGAATTAATGGTCATCACTAAGGGTCTCACCCTGAGAGGCTTAGCTTGTTCATTTATGCTTAGAGCGTCTGCATCAATGCTTGCTTTTCTAGGGTGATATCAAATCTTACAATCAAAATCACTGAGCAATTTTAACAATATACGTGGTCTCATGTTCAATTCCTTTTGATCTAGAATGTGTTGTGATCTCTTATGGTTTGTAAGCATGGTGCGCTTCATGTCGTACGGGTAATGTTCCTAAATCTTGAGAGTAAACACTATTGCTCCTAATTCTAGGTCGTGTGTTATGTAGTTCTTCTCATGAATTTTTAGTTGTCGGGATTCATAAGCTATCACATTCTCCTTCTGCATCATTATAGTACCAAATCCATTATGCGAGGCGTTATGAACTACGAAGTTTTCCATTCCGTCAGTAAATGCTAAAATCGGTGCACGACAAAGTTTCTACATCACCGTTGAAAGGCTTCCTCTTCTTTTTCTTCCCATTTGTATTTCACATTTTCCTGAGTCAGTTTGGTTAGAGGTTTCCATAACCTAGAGAAACTTTTGATAAATCGTTGGTAGTAGCCGGCAGGTTCTAAAAAATTTTGTATCTTCATTGAGGTTGTAGACGTTGCCTAATACTTGATTGACTCAATCTTGGTGGTATCAACGTGAATGCCTTGACTATCAACAATGTGGCCAAGAAATTGCATTTTCAGGAGCCAAAATTCACACTTAGAGAATTTGGCATACAATTCCTTATTCTTAAACAATCCCAAGATAAGCCTAAGGTGTTCCTCGTACTCCTTATTTCTGCTTGAGTAAATAGAGACATCATCGATGAATACTATCACAAACTTATCCAATTACGGTTTGTACACCCGATTCATGAGATCCATGAATTCCTATGGTGTGTTGATTAAACCAAATGGCATGACCTGAAACTTGAATTATTCATAACGGGTCCTAAATGCGGTCTTTGAATATCCTTTTCTCAAACTCTAATTAGTGGTCACTAGTCCCTATGTTAATTTTCGAGTAAACGCTAAATCCATGTAGTTGATCGAAAAGATCATCTATACTAGGTAACGGTAATGGTTCTTCACGGTTAGCTTGTTCAATTCTCGGCTGTCAGTGTACATCCTGAAGGATCCATCCTTCTTTTTGAAGAACAATATAAGAGCTCCCCAGGGTGAGGAACTCGGTCATACAAATCCTTTTGAGTATACGACATACTACGCCGGAGACAGTCAACTCTCTTTCTCTCAACACATAACATGCCTCTGAGTCTCAAGTTATCCCGCTCCAATGCACCAATCCTATCAAACAACTCTGCTTACTAGCTACTATCAATGCATATCCATCACTCCTATTTCTTTGGATCGTTAAGGTTTCATCACCTAAAGGTATACGAACAATCTTTTTATCATGAATGATCATGGCGTGGTACCTTGTCAACCAATTCATACCAATGATAACGTCGAAACTGTCAGGTTCTATGGGTATTAAGTCTATCTTGAATAGATGATTCAGAATATTCAGTACACAACCTTAAATGTTGGTATCAACTTCTATAATCTTTCTGTCAGCTAACTCAACAAAGTTCCTAGTGTCTACAGTAGATGGGACGATGTCACTTAAAGGGCTAATCTTAGCGGAGGTGAGGCTTCTATCAAATAGGTTTCATGTACTTGTAATAATTTTGTCCTTTGCTTTAACTTTAGGTCCATCAAAAGTTTTGTCGATATGAGAATCTCAAAATTTACGTGATTCAAACTCACAAGAAGGTAAGTATATTGAAGGAAATCTCGTATTTCTCTTGGTTATAATCCAATTAGAGTGATATGTCTGTTAGGTTCTAAGTTCTTACAATCCATAATTATCGTGACTACAGGGAACGTGATTAGGTCTCTCGGCTAAGGGTGTGGTGTCTCTATGTGATAAGGTTGAGAAATATCTACTTAGTTTTGGTGCTTACAAACACGAGTACACATATCTAACACGACTCACGAACACGCACGCAAAATATTAGTAAAAAAACGAGTACAATATAATCATGTTGACAATGTAGAGAAAAGAAAGAATAAAAATGAAAAGTAAGGGTAAATTGACAAAAAATTTATGGTGACTACTCTCAGCATAGCATGGTCCTTCCGGAATTATACATAGGTGATCAGGCTATGTATAATGAAGGACTAACAATGCAAATGTTCATTTTTTCAAAACTAGTGTTATGTTTCGCAAAGTTACATGGTATATACAATATGGTTTATATGATAGCGAAACAGTTCGTAAAAACAAAAACAAGATAGTTTATATAGAGACATAAAACATTTTGTAAAATAACGTTAAATAGCTCAAGAGGTGATATCAAAGTAGTTTACGAGAAAGTCACTTGACTGTTTATAATGTAACAGTAAGGGGGTTCATAATATGGTATCAAATAGTCTACGAGTTGACAACCTAAAAATTTAAAAAGTGACAACGTAATAGTTTATAGAAGACACGAAGTAGTTCATAAGATGACGATGAAATAGTTTGTAAACTGACAACGAATAGTTTATAATGACAACAAAATAGTTCATGAGGTAACAACGAAATGGTTTGTAAGATGACTACAAAGTAGTTTGTAATGGGTTAGCAAAAGAGTTTATAAATGACCGTAAAATAGGTTATAAGATGAAAACAAATTAGTTTATTAAATGATAGCTAGATAAGTTATGAGGTAATAGTAGGATAATTATAAGATGTTGACAAAGTGGTTTGTAGGATGATATCGAAATGGTTTATAAGGTGTTAAGGAAACGGTTTATAAAATTATGGTAAAAGAGCTTATAAACGACAATGAAATAGGTTAAAAGATGAAAAACGATTTAGTTTGTTAAAAATGATTGCAAAAATAGTTTACGAGATAATAGTAGAATAGTTTATGAGATAATGGCAAAATGGTTTATAGGACGACAGTAAAGTGATTAATAAGTTGTTTAGCAAAACGGTTCGTAGACTGACGGAAAGTAGTTTATAAACGACAATATTTCTGTTTATAAGACGACGCTAGTGTGGTTCATACGACAACATCCAAATAGTTTATACTAGTAAAACGGTTTATAAAATAATGGCAAAAGAGTTTATGAACGACGACAAAATAGGTTAAAGGATAAAACAAGTTAGTTTGTAAAGTGACTGTGAAGGTAGTTATAAGATGGCACTAGAACAGTTTATAAAACGTCGGTGAAACTGTTTATGTTAATGAAGTAGTTTATAAGATTCCCACCAAAAATGGTTTATATGATGACAGGAAAACGGTTTATATAAAATATTAACGGAATGGTTTATAAGATAATAGCAAAATGGTTTGGAAGGCGCTAGTGGAACGTCTTATATTAATGATAGCAAAATAGTTTATAGGGTGACGACGTAACAGTTTATAAGATGGTAACATAATGCTTTTATAGAATGGTAGTAAAATAGTTTATAAAATGTCTATAAAATAGTTTATGAGGTGACGCTGGAATAGTTTATAAATGATAGTGAAATGATTTATAAGGTGTTGAAATAAACAAGAAGCTACTAGCTAAACAGTTTGTAAACTGGCGGTAAAATAGCTTATAACGCGATAACTACTATGTTTATAAGACGACACTAAAATAGTTCATAGGATAACCCAATTAGTCTATAACAGTAAAGCGGTTTATAAAATAATGGTGAAATGGGTTGTAAGACGGTAATAGAATTGAGGAGTACCTTACATAAGGCAATAAAAAAAATTTAGGTGTAACTGACCGAATCGTCATAACGCAAAATGAACAGATGGTTTAAAAACATCCACACAATACACGAAATTCACAATGAAGTACTAGTGCAATTTTCTTAGGGAATACGGTCCAAGTCTACTTAGGTTTCACTAGACAAGGTAGGAAAATCTCTCCTTAAGCATCGGCATGATCTTTGACGGCGTTAGAGTTCTCGCGGGTTTTTACCTTCCAATTCCGGTTCACACGGTTCAGCTTTGGACAATCACTCTTGTAATGTCCTGATTTTTCCACACTCATAATAGGTACTTCAGGTTTCTAATTTGCCACCTCTAAGTTGTTATCAAAACGGGTGTCCTACAATCTCTACTCATATGGCCAACTCTCTTGTAGTTATTGCACTCTACAGTGTACGGTCCAGTGAGGCACAACTTACGTTTGTTGTAGTAGGGTAACTTTCCTACATATCCATTCTTGTTATTTGGTCTAGCAATGTAAGCTCTCACGGCCTTTTGTCGTTTATTTCGTTGTTGGCATTCCTTACCATCTCGGTTTCCTAATGTACGACCTGATCCATTTAGTCATGAGTCACGCGGATTTTTGCCTCATAGACAGCAACAACTTTAATAGCATTAGCAATTCGTTGGGTTATAATACACTCGATCCTCGTGGAACTCATTCCTTGTCTTGTTGTCGGTAGTTTCTTCAATATCGAACGGATTAAACGAAATAAAATAAGTCGAATTTCAAAAGTCGTGTTTCCAAAAAGAAATGGAATGTTATGAGGTGATGGGTTAAAGTTGTGTGCGAGTTAATCGGCATGTTTCTAGAAGTTACGAGAAGTAAGAAGAGTTGAGACGTGACGAGATGACGTAGGTGTTTCAACAGTATGGGGCGGGTGTTCAAAGTCGTCTTCAGAGTCGAATAGTAGGATGATCAGTGGGGTCGACAGACTGCAACGGGTTTCCAAAATTACGCAAAACGGTATAATGTAAAGTCGCGAAAAGTTTTAAAGATCATCGTATTACTCACGATGTTTTAGAAGTAAACAAGACAATTGTTTCACTTGCAATGTCTTAAAATAAACAAGACCATTGTCTCACTCACAATGTCTTAGGAAAATTAAATATATTTTTATCTATATATATAGACAACTTCCATATATGAAAATGGGAAAATATACGTAAGGCAAACGTAAACGCAGGGGAAAGATAAACGCAAGACAAACGTAAGCTCATAGCAAAATAGAGGTTGAGGGTAAAAATAATGCAAAGCAACTTAAATGCAGGGAACGGTAAACGTAGGGCAGAGGTAAACCCATAACATAGCATGCTCAAGGCAAAATGGTACTCACGTATACGTCATAGCAAAAACAGGTATAAGGCACACGTAAAAACACATAGGATCACATGCTGGTTATAGTCCAGACCTAGATATTCTACCTGGTTCTCTATAACCTTGGCTCTAATACCAATCTGTCACACCCTCAAACGGGGCCTGGACGGAATACGTGTCCGGGGGCGTGACGTCATAATATACATCACACAAGATACAAAGAACGACCACTAAATGGACGTTTTGAAAATCATAACTCGTTGTATTTATTAAAAATAAATAAATCTTACAAGATTTGAAGTGAAATTTAAAACGTTGCGGAAACATAATTAAGTTTTCAAAAGACAACGAGTATGAATGATAATAAAGTCTTGAAAGATGATATCATATTGCACGTAGACTCCACATAGCACATCAGAGAAGTCCAAAGCTAAGTACCTGAAAAACATGCTTAAAACGTCAACATAAAGTTGGTGAATTCATAGGTTTATTTCAAACGTAATTAGTGTGGACCACAAGTTTATCAACATGTATGCGACAGTTATAACAGATACAACTTCACATAAAAAGGTATTTACGTTGCACTAAGCTCATGACACCGAAGCTAATACTAAAGGATAGCATGTACAGTGCTATAAAGGCTTGCCCTTCAGGTGTCCGACCAAAGACCACCTAACTATTTCGACATGACATATATCCGTTAGTTCTTGGAAGTCTCGAACTAGTAAGTGCTTCTTACCCGGATAGGGATAATTAGTCCCAATAGATCTATTTATTCACTCGCGCTCACTTAACCAACAGGACGGTTACAGCAATTAACGGTTCATGATAATTCGGGCAATAGTGGTCTAATCGCTACTTAGGCAACACGTAAACGGGGAAATTCTCACGTATAGTACTTGTGTCCAATTTTAAAAACAAGCAATGTTTCTCACCCCAAGTTATAAAACAATTATTCAAAACAAGTAAAAATGGGGCTATGAACTCACCTCGATTGGTGAAATGAAAGAGTAAACGTCTAGGAATATGATCACACGGAAACGAATGACGGTACACGAACACAACCTAAGAGAATATAGGTTTCGACTTAGAATCGAAATGATAGGAAGATGCGGATATTGTATAAACGTTTATGTAAAAATACTTTTGTAATTGTCCTTATAATTAAAATGTTAGTGATCGGTTTTGTGGTTGAAGGTATATATATAAAATATATATATAATGTCATTTAATAACGTTCAAGTAAAAATATATTTATACATATATATTGTTCGGCATTTTACCCAATAATCCCAAATAGTGATTTAAAACCTTTCGATTATGATGTTTTTATATCTTTAATTTACACACTTCCCGGTAGGTCACCCATGCTAGTGCTTCTCTCACACGAGCACGCTTAACTGTCGGTATTTAAATTGAATATGTATGTAGAAAACATAAATATGTATTTTAATGTATTTATATAAGTTAAGTATATATTATTTATCGTTTATAAATAATATGTTTTTCGGAAAAGTTTTATAAAAATATATTCCCACAATTTAATCTAAGTATATAATTCTTACAAAATTTCGGCATGACCCGTTCGTGTTTACATGTTTTCCAAAGTCATAGACTTTAATATAAACTCACTTTCAATTTACATTTCACAAGTTCGATCGATAAAAAAGTCCTTGGTTCATCAATAAGCTATCATAAGCTCTCAATAAGCCAAAACAACATAAGCTAAACCTTAAGATTATGAGTTAAGCTCGTGGTTCATGGTCTTTTTGATGTGGGACGTGGCTTAAAAGCCCCTTAAGCATCCTTTGGCTTATTTGTTAAGCCAAATAAGCTTAACGTCTTGTCCTTTCAAAAATAAGCAAGAAATAAGCCGAATAAAATATAAGTCGAATCAAATAAGCTTGAACAAAACATTCCCTTCGTTTTCCTTATTGGGTCGAACCAATAATAAGTCCAATAAGCTCAAAATAATCAAAATAAGCTTTCCAAAAGCTTATTAACATAAGTCGAACATAATAAGCTATAACATACTATTTTTATTAAACGAAAATAACCACGATTATAAAACTATGATTTCCTTATATTTCTTTTATTATTTTCGAAATATATGCATAACCTTTTAAGGTTTATGTAGTTTTAAAATCTTTGTTTTTACAAAATAAGTTGTACAATTAGTATGTATGCATCAAGATGATTATGAAAGTACAAGTTATTAAAAGATTTGAAGACTTACAAAGTTTGAAGGTTTTAAGAAGATGAACAAGACTAACACAACCCAAATGTTGTTTAACTAATACCCGAATGATACAAATGATCAAACCTTCAATAAATCTTCAAGAGTTTTTTTATTAAGGATGAAAATTTTATGGATTTACATATGTGTGTGTGTTTTTCGTGGGCTAAAGAGAACAAGAGAGCAAAAAAAACTCAATGTTAAGTGTGTGTGAAATATGAATGAAACTATGAGATGTAATATGGTATATATGTGCAAGATTACTTCACACACTAAAAGTGTGCAGTGTGTGTGTTCGTGTAATAGGACAAGAAAGGGAGAGGGGACCAATTTGATCCACCAATCAAAATGAAACTAGGACAAAAATAAGTTGTAAACATTGTCTTATTGAAACTTGAATTCAACTTAGTCTCCAAGGTTACTTAGGGTGTTTGGACGCATGCATGCATGAGGAGGGGGGACCAAAATGGTTTTTATTATTTTATGATGCTAGTGCTCCTTATTTGATTTAATTTCCATGTCTTCCATGTATATGCTCATTTTTAAACGAAACACGGTTTACGCAAGTAACGAAACGAATAACGGTATCTCCAAAAATTATGAAATTTTAAATATTGCCCTAAAATATAATAACGTGGCTATTTCCAAAATACTACAACGTTTGGCGTCCCGGTTCGCTCCCGGTAACGATTCTTAGATAATAACGAAACAACTTCCCGGTTAAACGGAAAAGTTAAACGAAACTTTTAAAAATTCAAATTACTAAACGGAAACGGCTAAGTTATTGTACGGAAATTCTTGGGGTGTCACATTTAATAGTTTTTCCAGTAAGGTTGTTTCAGGATGGACAATCCAAACCTTACTATGGAAGAATACATCAGGCTCGAGGAAGAAAAAGCTCGTAAACATGAAAAAGTGTTTAATTGGCAAACTGCTACATATGGGAAGATCAGGGTTGATGATGATTTTTAAGATCTTAGATCCATGGAAGGTGAATTCCCATCTATAGTCGTTAACGATGACTTTGCACCTAAGGATCCACTTTAATGCAAATCTCAAGTAAGTATTCCTGTCAACGATGAAATCAACTTTAGGATATCATTTGACGAATCCGATGATGAGGATTACACAATAATTTATGACAAAAACTTGTTTTCTTATAAAATGATTTCTGTAAACAATTTGAAAACGGATTCAGAAAATGATTATGAAAAAGTCATGCCTTCAATTCCATCACCTGAGCATGCAGTCAGTTGTTTTGATGATTTATACTTCTTTAAAGATTTTGAGAACGAATTCCCAGCCATTGTTTACAATGATGCTCAAACGTCTAAATCAGATTTATTAACTGAACCAATTTTAAACCCCCAACATATTGATGAATTTGACTTAAGTGATGAAACATCGTTGTCTGAATATGATGAGGAGGAACAAAATGTTTTGTACTTTAATGATCTATTCCCCTTCAACATTATTCGTCCTGATGATTTAAAATCAGAAAAAGACAAAGATGATAATGATATCGATATAACACAGTCTTTATTAGATAATGAAATTACATATGGGTCAACTATGCTTCTTGAAACAAGTCACAATAAAGTCACTAAAACTCTAAGAATGGAAAATTTTGTCATAAACTTAAATGTAAAAACCGTGATTTGGATATATTATGCAAACAGAATGCTATTCTATCTCATTATGAATTTATGTGCGTCGTTTGGCGTTCCATTCGACCCTAAGCGGTATTATAAGGATAGTGATTGAACAATAATGTTGCGGAGGCTAAGGTACGTTTTCTTTGCTTTATTTTAGGAAAATTGGTCTCCAAGAATGGATACGGCATATTCGGGTAAAACCAATACGGCGTATCCACTGTTTTTAACAAAAATTGACTAAGTCAACAAAATTCGCCAATACGGCGTATTAACCTTACCTCTATACGGCGTATCGAGTTTGGGTATAAAAACCCACTCAATACGCCGGATTTGTTTTTACCACTCACTTTTCACCATCACAAACACACACAAATGTTTTTCTAAAATCATTAGAGCTAGTTTGTGATTCAATCTTATACTCATTTCCTCTTTTAGCTTGATCTATTGGTAATGTATTTCAACCTTTTATCTTTTTTTCGATTTAATTTGGATATATTCAATTAGGGTTAGGATTTGTATTTAAATAATATAACTTAGAACCCTTTTAGGACTCCTTTACCCCCTGAATTAGACTAGAAGTTTTGAAGGTTTAAAATGGGTTAAAATGGGTAAATAAGGGAAACCCCCTTTCGTTTTCAATCTGCAGACTCAATACGGCATATCCACTAACATGGATACGCGTTTGAACGTTATTTTTTACCACTCCCCATTTTAAAAGCACCTATACAGCGTATTCATTAAATTGAATACGACGTATTGAGAAAATTAGGATCCTAAAATCACAGACCTGTACGCCATATTGACTAAATCAATACGGCTTATTGACTTACTGATCCATATAAGGCGTATTCATTCATTTGATACACTGTATCTACTCTCAGAATAGAAGGTTTAAAATTTCTATACTCTTGTGCTTTCCTCGTTGATTTTGCAGATATGGCTCTTCCACCACATAAGCAGAGACACCGATTTCTTAGGTATGAGGGGTTGGACTATACTGATTCGGATATAGCAGATTTTAAGTCGAGCTAAGATGATGTACAAACTAGAGAGATACACAGGGTACAGGTTGTGGATTTTCAGGGTATGCCTGAGCTTCTGAGGGACGAATTGTTTGCTAGATGGCGATAGAGCACACTAAAATACCGTGATGAGGCCGGTGGTAAAAGTGTTTATATTCAGGGTTGGAGAGGTTTTTAAGATACTCAGGGGACCACTGGTTTGGGAGCTTATTCTGGAGTTCCTTAGTACGCTCAGATTTGGAGAGGTATTACTTGATTTAGATGCTCCTGGTACTATTCAGTTTCAGTTAGGTGGAGCAAGGAGGCACCTGAGCTAGAGACAGTTTATTCAGGCCTTGGGATAACACACTCAGGAGGAGATGGAGTCCCCTTTTTAGGGCTAGGTACTATGCTGGAGTGCAAGTGAGAAGGAGATCCCTATGAAGGGAGATCCTACATGATTATTGGAGGGATCATTTCACTGATGGAGAATTTCTGGGACCTCCCCCTTCCTACACTTTGATCAGGGATCCGGTCTTGAGACTATGCCATAGGATGATGGCACACAGTATTGCTGGAGGAGTTTAGACACATGATCTAAGTGTCCTGTGACTTGGATTAGTTTTGTAACTAAGAGGGCTGGATGTTGGATCGGTCAACATCCCTTACTCGTTAGCTCGATATTTGAGGAGGTTTGCCGCTGGGAGCAGAGTCGGGCGCATATTCTGATTAGACCTGTTTGTCATATTTCTGGTGGGCAGTTTATAGCTCGATTGGCCGAGCATTTTGGACTTCTGACTGCTGAGATACTAGGAGGATTGAAGGTTATTGCCCCCGAGCTTCCTATTATTGATATGACAGAGTTGGTCCTGCAGATTTGTGCGCAGTTTGATGATACTTGGGCCTGGGTGGCCATGGGACCAGAGAGGCAGCCCGTTGCTGCTGTTGGTTCCCCTGCAGTCGCTGAGGATGCCCCCGATTATTGATGAGGGTGGCCAGGCTGATCCGGCACCCGAGCAGGCACCTCAGCAGCCACCACCACCATATCCAGCTGCTGCCAAGACTATACCTCAAAGGTTAGGGAGATTAGAGGAGGATGTACAGGGACTGCGTAGAGATGTAGGGAGCTTGCGTGGACTTGTAGATAGATCGATGACCGATCAGGGGAGATTCTCCACATGGATGATGACATGTATGACGCAGTTAATGGATGCTAGTGGGCTGACATATCAGCCATTCGACGGGACTTTCCGAGGGAGCTCACCTTTAGCATTTCAGAGACGCACTATGTAGAGGACTGACGGTGCCAGCACCTCCGCAGCTCAGCAGGACCCACAGCAGCCAGACCCATGATCCCTACTACCTTTATATTTTGTCTATATCTGTACATTTATTATTATTCGTGTCATGATGTATCTAACTATTAAACAAGTTCCTATATTTTTGCATGTATATCATGATATGACGTTTTGGTTTGTTTGTGATAGAATCAAGCCTAAGTTCAGCACCATAGTTCATGATATGATATGAAACTTGAGAAGGACTGATGATCAACTTTTTAGGGTTAATTATATCAAATATATAGTATAGTAACTGGAAGTATCGGTTTCTCGCTTCGTTATCCACAAAGTTTAAAACCGGACCGGGTCGTTTCTCCCGACGAGGCGTGAAATTAACGGTCACGTTAATGGTTTAACAATTGGATGCTTGAATGAAGAAGGATTTGATTGGGTTTTCTAAATCTACGGGCAATTATGAAAATTTAAACTAAGGTATGCTTAAAACTCTTAAACTACGGGTAAAACATAAATAATGACACGGGAATATTAAACCTAAACTACGGGAAAGCAGAAGAAGGGAGCAAATTATTATCCTAAACAAACTACAGGAAGATAAATAATGCGATAAAACGGAAAATCCATAATCTAACGGAGCATTATTATAAAGGCAATAAAAGTTAAAACACGAAAACGTTAACGGAAATTAAAAACGAACGCGACTAAAAACCTAATTCGTTAAATTTAAACCTAAATTGATTTTTTCACTTTTAATAGACTCTAATTAACTAAAAGTAAGATTAAAGAAAACTAGAACGAAAAAGGAATTGATTTGGGCTTTAAAACATAAAAATGTGAACGGGAACGAATCCCGTTCTTTAAAAAATGAAATTTTGCAAAAATGACCCTACGAGAGCAAATTTATTTTTCCTAGATGCTAAATGATAAAAGAAAATTTTCTAAAAAAGAATTATATTTTTTTTATTTTTATTTAATTTTTAATAATTAAAAAACTGTTTAAAAGAAAATAAATGATTAAAAATAGAAAACCAAATGGGAAAATTATAAAAAAATTATAGAAATTAGCTTAAAGGAAGCTGGTTCTAATAAAAATAAAAGTGAGAAAGCTGGCTTATTAAATAAGTCAGAAATAAGCCTTAAAGGGCTTATAACTAAAACTACTAATATTAGTATAAAGAATAAATGATTCAAACCTAGAATAGAAAAAGTCCCAATGGCAACGTGTACAAGAGAAGCAGTGTTTCAAAGTCGTATGGCGTATAATAAAGGGGGAGTTCCAGGGATCGAATCCCTTGGCCACCCTTATTTCAACTCAATATATTTTTTTTTCTTTTTTTTAAACTCTATAAAACTGATAAAATAAATAATCTATTATTAAAAAAGCAACTTTTTTTTCTCACACACTACGAATAAGCTGAGAAAATAAGCAAAATGTGGGCAGACTACACTAATTTGAACTAAGTCCTAAGGGCTTAACTGCTATGCTAATCTAGGCCAATGAGTAATGCAAATTGAGAAAGCAAAGGATAAGCAAACTTCATAGTAAATGCAACACCTAATACAAGCACACACTATGCAAAATAAAGTCTGTCAAGTAAGCAAACTAAAACATGTTGGCTATCTACTTACTTAACCTAAGGCACTAAAAGTCCAAACTAATAAGCTACTAATAGGGCAAAATAAGCTAATGGCAAAACAAATAAAGCAAAAAACAGATGATGCTCTAAACCTAATAAGCAAAAGCTAACAAAATAAGCTAAAGGAAACAAGTAAATAAGCCAGAAAAATCTAATGAGCTATAAGGCACAAATGTGAAGCATGACAGCCTAGGGACACTCTTTTTGGCTTAATTTTAAGCTAATTAGAGGGAACTTAAGGTCAAACAGCTAATACGGGCTTAAAGCTCAGCTATTTGGCTATCTAAAAATGGAAAGGGATTAAAGTCTAGAACAAAAATATGCGCAAATAAATAAAAAAAATCACAGTACTGGTAAAAAAAATAATTAAAAACAAAAAATCATGCTACTTTAAAAGAAAACACGGCCAACAGTGTCTGAGAACTGGCTGTCATTATAAAGGCTTGGAATTTTAATAGGATTTTCTCAAAAACACTGCCAGTGCCCCAAGCAAGCTTGAAAATAAGCTCCAAATTGTAAACCAAGTCAAAACAGATGTAGACAAGCTCCTAAAGAGCTTATGCACAAAATTTTAAGACCTAAAAACAATTTTTACTGTCTGATAAATAAAAGTGAAAATGGCTTTTGAAAACTAAAAATTTGGCATGACAGATTATGAAAAATGAAAGTAAACCAAAAGAGACTTAACTAATTGTTCTTAACACATAAAAAGGACTCAAAAACACACTTGAAAGATTGTTTTAAAAAACCAACCCAAATAAGCACCGACAAACTGTTTGTTCACCACAGTTAAAAGTGACTCTTAGAAAAACTTTTAAAAACAAGCCTTTAGACCTTAAGATACTTGGAAACAGATTAAAAACACCCTAACAAGGCTTGTACAAGCTGCCAAATTGACCCAAAAGGTTTTTAGACCAAACTGACCCACTTTGGGTCCTTGTGCCAAACACCCCTTTAGATATTGAAAATACAAATTTAAGCTAAAACACTTTAAGACAAGCATCAAATAAGATTACATAAGCATAAGTAAGACAGATTAAGTAAATAATAAGCAAAAAATAAGCCACAAATAAGCACAATAAGCAGTTAAGAAATAAACATGAAAGATAGGCAAGAAAATGTAAAATGAAGAGTACCTTGACTCCTTGCTCAAAACAAGAGTTGAATGACCCTAATTAAGCTTTACATACCCAGCTTATTACAATAAGCAAATCTAATAAACCCATAAGCTCTTCTTTGATAAGCTTATCATCTAAAAGCTCAAATTTTCTAATTTTCTTTGAATGTAATAGTAACTTCACAAAACCCTTTGTAAAACCTTTGAATGAGTTAAAAACAGTTCTTATAAGCTTAAAAGAGCTTATGAGAATGACTTGTAAACACACAATAACTTGAATGCATAAGCTAAAAAAAACAAAATTTGAAAACTTGAAAAGCTAAAATTTTATTAACTGTAAAAGGGTTACAAGGCTTTTAAAACTTAAAATGATAGAATCTTAAAGATAATAAAACATTTAAAAGTAAATTAAAACTACTCCTACTCTACTCCTCGGTCCTCTCTCCCTTTTTTTCTGTCTTCTTATTCTTTATATAAGCTGGCAAGTCTTCAAGCTTTGTGTTTGTTGTGTTTGTTGAGTGAGAGAGTTCAAACCATCATCTTGGCCCTTTAATATTTCTTGGTCCCCAATCCTTTCAATCCATACCCTTGATTTCGTTTAACCAATAAGACTCTAAGGGATTGCCAAGGTGTACATAGGCCATGTGGAGGTGGGGTTTGTGAGAGTGATGGGTTTGTTTGGGTGTTGGGTTTTTTTTGTCGTGGTGTTGCAGAGGGAGTGAGAGAGATGTACAGGGTTTGACGGGAAGGGGTTTTAATTTGGTGCAGGGTTGACAGGGGTAAATGTTTGGTAAATGGGCAAGTTTGGCCCCTATAGGTATATATGTCTATTGCAATACACGTCCTTGTGGTGTTAAATGTTGGTCCCTGAGGTTGGTTTGTGGTTTGCACCGTTAGTCTTCAAGGACTAACAATGTTAGCCCTTTAAGGAATAACGGTGTAAGGATTTAGTGTGTTAAGGGCTAACATTGTTAAAAAGGGAAATGGGGTTGCATTATGGTTTGGGCCAGGGAGTTATAAGTTAAGCCCGTTTGGTTTTTTTATAAAAAAAGGTTTTGGGTTTTTAATGGATTTTAAGGTCTAATAATTATAGTGGGCTGACCCGGCCCACTAAAATGGGTACGGTTTGGCCTATTTTATCATGATAGGGTTTCGGGTTTGTTTTTCCATGCTCATTCCAATGCCGTATCCCGGGGTTGACTTTGACTTTGTCTTGACTTTATTAACTGCACAAACGTTGTCGAGTCGATCCGGAAATGTCCGTTTAAGCTCCGTTTTCAATCCTTTTGTACCTTTGGCTTTGGTTTTTCGCGCTCTTTCTAATTCCGCTCTCAATTTTGTCCGGTTTTGCTTTATTTTTGTCCTTTAGTGAATTTCCGGTACTTGCACAGTACAAACACAAAAACAAGCATATTTATGGCATTTTATGTGCGTTTTTGGTCGTTTAGGGCTGTTTTATTAGGTAAAAGGTATGTGTAATTACACACATACCATTTTCCCTTGCTTATTTTTGTTTTTATTTGCTTATTATTTGTAGTTTCAATTCTGTCTTGGTTTATTTTGCTTTTTAACTAGCTTATTTGTCTAAAATTTCCAAACAGTTAGCTTATTTTAGGACTTAGTGTAAAAAAAATACCAAAACTGTCACATTCATTTGCTTATTTACCAGCTTATTTTTGAGTTTCATAAAAAGTCATCTTTTTTAAATTTGCTTATTTTTGCATGTTTTATAAGTTTTTTTTAAAATGTTTTATAAAAAAAGGAGAGGCATGGGGGTCGAACCCATGACCTCCCTTTTAGCACACACTCGTCCCACACTAACACACACTTAACCAGCG
>BQNB010032072.1:31605-53471 GCA_026074375.1 Tanacetum coccineum
GCCGAGCAATTCTCGTTCAACGGTATCTTAGCTAACTCAAGCAACTTTTCCTTATTCATGAGCAAACTCTTAATCGTAGGAGCAAATCTTGGCATCAAAAGTAAAGCATCCGCGAAACTAATGTCGAAGCGCAAATCTTGAAAGATTTAGAAGATCTTCTCCATTTGATTTGAAGCTTTGTCACGGGACATTTGATCATCACGTCGTGAAGGATATGGAATATTTGGCTTAGGTAAACTCTTCGGAACATCGGATTCCGGAATAGAAATGTTTTTAGGCAAAGTCTTCGGAACATCGGGTTCTAGAATAGAAATAGGGATAACCGGAGGTGGGATTTGAGCGGTACTTCCTTGGAAATTTGTTTGCTCTTTATCCGTTGTCTCCTCGGTTTCTCGTTCCACTACCTTTTTAGGAGAAGGATTAGTAGGAATTGAGGGTCCCTCGTAAGCAACACCACTTCGAGTAGTGATCGCTTTCATCTCACCCTTCAGGTTTGGAATGGTATTACTCGAAAGAGTACCCGAAGTTGAGGCTTAGTTTTGAAACAATCCAAAAATCATGTTTTGCAAATTATTTTGAAAGGTATTTTGTTGATTCATCATGACGGCTTGTTGAGATTTTATCGTGTTTTGAATTTCATTCTTAAGGTCTCCTTTAAACGAGTTGATTTGATTTTGCACGTTTCTCAACAGCTGATCATTATTCCTCTTGTAATTTGAAAAATCATTTGAAATCTCTTGTTGAACTTGATTATTAGACCCTTGAAAAGGTTGGTTTTGAAATCCTTGGTTTTGAAAATTTGGAGCATGATTATTTTGAGCTTGAAAACCTTGATTTCCATGAAAATTATTTCCCCGATTAAAATTATTCCCTTGAACTTGATTTTGATTAAACCTATTTTGACCATTGTTTTGCACCGGAGCAAAACCTGATGGTGCCATTTGATTACTAACACGGTTCGGAGGGTTAACTTGATTGTAAGTTCTCGTGGTCGCACAAACACTAGCTTGATTGTTATCGGTAGCCGGACAATTATACCAAGAATGGGCACCACCACAAGTAACGTAAGTTTCCTCAACCGCTTTAACCGGAGTGGGAGTGACAACTTTCTTAGAAACAATTTTAACTAAGGTCGAAAGTTGATCTACAAGCTTATCAATTCTTTCATCCGTTTTACTAGACGTAGCATTCATCCTAAAAGCATTTGATCTATTTCGTGAATAACAAACTTTTGATTTATTCTCAATTATGTTTAAAGCCTCTCTAGTCGTCTTACTCAAAAGATTTCTACCCACCGCGGCATTTAAGGAGTCTTGTTCATTCTCGTTTAAACCGTTATAAAAGGTATCAACTTGAGTTAACTCCGTAAATCCGTGATGGGGACAAGCTCTAAGCATTTCCTTAAATCGTTCCCACGCTTTACTAAAAGACTCATCGAATTTTTGGGTGAATCGAGAGATTTTATTCTTTAAGTGAGTCATTTTCGAAGGAGGGAAAAATTAATTCACGTATTTGGTAACGAGATCCTCCCAAGTCAAGATTAAATTAGGAGGTTCTTTCTCGTACCAAGTTTTAGCAGCCCCCTGGAGTGAATAAGGAAACATCATTAGCTTAATCACATCATTTGGAACATTCCT
Organism: Tanacetum coccineum; assembly: GCA_026074375.1. Lineage (NCBI taxonomy): Eukaryota > Viridiplantae > Streptophyta > Magnoliopsida > Asterales > Asteraceae > Tanacetum > Tanacetum coccineum. The sequence goes on from BQNB010032072.1 coordinate 33,243, forward strand.
AAATCGTAGAGTCGAGGTAATCCTTTTTGAACCGTTAAAATGGATTGCTTGATAATAAACCAATTGCCAGCCATTTTAGTCTTAATCTCATAATGAATCCGCATAAATTCTGGCTAAAACAATAGCTTCTCCGTACCCTTCCGTGGGTGCTCGGAGTAGCTCTTCTTTGTACTTTCTTTGCCTTGGTGCTACTATTGTACGAAGCTGGTTCGGTTATGTTTGGAGCACGTCTTTTTTTCGAAAGTCTCAGAATGGTTACGTTTGTATTATTTGAGGAAAATAGGAATTATAGTGCGCATGCACCTAAACAAAAGAAATTAGAAAAGGAAAATATTTTTGTTTACCGAATAATCAACAAACTTAGGGTAACTCTCTTAAGTAAAATAAATTTTACAAAGAGCGTGCGCCATTTTCGTAAGTGACACAAACGGTAAAATTTTTGAATCTTTGGTTCGGGAACTTATTAATGGATAATACCTCAATTGAAGGTATTATTTGTTGGTGTTCTTTTACCAACTTGATAAATTTATATTCACATGTTAACGAGATAAATTTTAAAAAATCCAGAAGAGCATATATTTATTTATTTTGTTTTTTAACTTTTATTATACTAAAAAGGAAAGAAAAATATTTTTTACGTTTTATATTTTTGTTTTTTTATATTTATGTTTGATTTTCTTAAAAGCGTAACTTTCGTAGACGAAAGGTTCTCCAAATCACGACTCGGACAAACTTTCTAAACGAAAGAAATCTTTATCACAAATCCCAGGGGCAGCGGCGCCAAAAAAACTTGGTTGGGTAATGTTTTATACTCGTATTATAACTATATGTATTGAAAAAATTTTACCAAACTACCCTTGAGGACAAAAGTAGATTAGAAAATTCTCACAACTTATAAATATTAATACGTTTATTGACTGGTAATGTGATTCCCGGGTGTAATCTCGCAGATTTATGAATATTGAGACCACGTTTGTTATTTGGACAAATTATTTGAATTGGTCTATTTAGTTTGAAGATGATTTGTTTTCTAATAATCCTAAAAGTGAGCAAATTAAAGGACAATTAAACCTAACTTTAATAACGGGAAATTAAACTTTAACTAAAAACGCAAAACGGGAACCCTAAATGGTGATTAAAAATCCTAAATTTCCAAAATTAAACCTAAAATGAATTTTTCACTTTTAATAGACTCTAATTTACTAAATAGTAAGTTTAAAGAAAACTAGAACAAAAACGGAGTTGAATTTTAAAAATTTGAAAAACATGAACGGGAACGAATCCCGTTCTTTAAAAAATGAAATTTTGCAAATTAAACCCTACGAAAGCAAAACTATTTTTCCTAGGAACTATATGAATAAAGAAATTTTTCTAAAAAAAGAATTATATTTTTTTGAATATTTTTCTATTTTTTATGAATTTTTAAATTTTTAATAAAAATAAATGTTTAAAAATACTAAACTAAATATAAAAATTCTAAAAAAATTATAGAAAGTAGCTTGAACTAAGAGGAATCTAAGAAAAATAAGTTGAGAAACACAGCTTATCGAATAAGCTATGTAATAAACTAAAACAGCTTATTGAACTAAAGGACCAAAAATGTATATAAAAGATAGATTGTGCGAAGTAATAACGGATGAGCTAGTGTAGCATGATGGTTGTGTATGTGGGGATAAAATGCTTGGTGAAGGTGGTAGAGGTCCCGGGTTCGAGCCTTGCTCACCCGGGGCTTCCCACTTTCCCAAGTGTTTTATTTTTTTCCATTTTTTATAACTTATTAAAACTCTTAAAAATAAGCAACTTTTGTAAAACAACTATTTTTATAAACTATAAATAAGCTCATAAATAAGCTAAATAAGACAGGATTGCTTAAACTATACTAAGACCTAAGAAAACTAACTGTTTGGCTTTTTTTAAAGTAAATTAAGCTAATGAGAAAGACAAATAAGCTAAAACAAATGAAAAGCTATGTCTAATAAGCACAAGAGATCAAAAAAATAATCAATGACAATAAGCTAAAAAGACATAAAAGCTAAAAAGCTTAAAAACACTAAAAATTTTTACACTAGAGAGCAAATAAGCTCACATAAGCTTATGGCAAGACCAAATAAGCTAAAATGAGCTTAAACTATCCTAATAAGCTAAACTAAACTTGAATAAGCAATTACAATAAGCATATAAGCTAAAATAAAGAAATAAGCACCTTTAGTGTAAACTGAAAACAAAACAGCCTCTTAATGCACCTTTGAGCTTAAATTTAAGTTTTCTAATGAAACCTTGAGACCAAATGGCTTATTGAAGCTTAAACTATGACCTACTAGCTACTTAGAAATGCTTTTGAAAAGGAGTTTGGAAAACATTTGCTTAATGAAAAAAAACTTTTGAAAACAGCTGAATTACTCAGTAGGATCTGAGTTTTTGTTTTTGTTTGAAAAGACAAATGGCAACTTTTGAGCTTAAAGACAGATAAGCAAATGAACTTATTTTGAAAAATCAAGTTGAGACAAATGATTAATGACCTAAAAGCTACTTAAATTATGAAAATCAAAACCTAAAAGTTACTTAAACCTACTGAAAATTAAACTAGAAAATGACAGTTTGCTGTTTTTCCTATCTGGTGTATTTTGCACAAATATGACCCAAACTTTTATTTGACAAAATGCAGGCTAAGAACTCAATTCTACACATATCAAACACACATTTGAAAGCAAATGAGGCTATGACAATTACTTAGATTTGATTGAAGCTTCAAATGCAAATGATGCTAAACAGATTTGAACATATATGAATCTAACTTAATTAAACCTAATCTAGCTTATAAAACTTACTTAAACAGACTTAAATGAGAATTCAAGACAAATATCCAAAAACCAATTGGCCACTAGCAGTATTAACTTGTGGTTAATACTGCTATGCCAAACACCCCTTTAAAAACACTCAATTCCATTTAAGCTTATGAAAATGAAATCTACTTAATAAAACTTGATTACCAAATAACAAACAACAGAACTTATGAGCTTATACCAACAATCAAATAAGCCAGAATCATTAAGCTACTAGTTATACTAATATTTTTGGATTTTTATTGATTTTTAAGATAAAATATGAAAAACTATGATCTAAACTACTAAACTTGAAAACAGATGATCAAACATATTTAATAAGCACAGTAAGACAGATTTAAGCACTAATAAGCAAGTAATAAGCTAAAAATAAGCAAATGCAATTATTAAGCTAAGAGTCTTGAAATTTAAAGAAGACTTACAAAAGCCTTAGCTAAACAATGGCTTTAAAAGCTCAAGGAGCTTCTTCAAGCTCTATAAGCTAGTAAAGTCCTATGAGCTCATTAATTGCTAGCTCAACATCCAAAAAGCTTAATCCCATTTAGCAAAGGTAATAGACTAATTATAATTGTTCAAGTATATTAGATGACTAATTTGAACTCAATCTGAGCTTAGAGACTTAGAGAGCTTAAGATGAGCTTATTAGAAGCTTATGAAACATTAACAGCTTATTACATAGAATTTGAATAAAAGTGAGCTTTAGAAAAGTAAGAGCTTATTAAGGAAACTTAAATTGTATTAATAAAACAGTTGATTAAAATACTGAAAAGGAAATTACATTTAGCTAACATTAAGGTAAAACATTTTGAAAGGAAAAGCTAAAATTTTATAAGCTGAAAAAAATGAAAAACTAGCTAGCTTCTGGCAAGACCAAATGTGTGTGATGAGGTCTGCTTTTATAGAGCTGAGATGAAGCTTCTAGGCCTTGAGTCTGTTACACGCTCCTTGTAATCTCGTACCTTGATTCTTTGCCCATCATTGGATCCATCCTTATGACCGTTGGATTGATTGAGTGAGCACACGGATTGCCAACATGGCATTCCGTGTGTCAGTCCATGTGTGTTTCTTTTGCACTAATTTTAGTGCAAAAATCCAATCATTAGTGTGTTTCCTTGCAATTAGCCGCGTGTCCTTTCTTGTGGGCTTCGACCAATAAGAGCCTCTTATGACGTCTAACTCTGCCAGCTTGTACCTTGGTACTCGAATTACTAAGCCACACTGTCAATTGCCATTTACCCTATGATTTGAGTTGGGTTAAACGCGAAGACGATGATGAATAGTAAAAGGGATTACGCGCCCTTTTTTGACAGTAAGATGGGGGTTTGACTCGGGGTTTTGGGTCGTTGACTTGGACTTTATAAAAATGGGATTGGGCCATGGGCTTGGGTTAGCAGGTTTATATGAAATGGGTTTTGGTTTATATGTAGATAACGACCGTTATCTTTTATTAATAAAAAGATAACGGTGTTAGGGTTTAAGGGTTATTTTTGCAATTTGGTTTAACTTCAAGGGGTTGTTTTGGTTATTTTGGAATTTTGTCTTTATAAGTTTGACCAGAGTTGACTTGTTGACCATGGTTGACCAAGGGTTGACTTTTTGACCCTTTTTGCTATCAAATCCCCGGCTCTTGTGCACTCTATCCGTTCTCGTGTCCGTGTTTGTCCGGTTTTTGACCGTTTTCTTGTGTTATTTGTAATATCCGTACCTACACAATCACAAAGACAAAACAAGCAATATTCAAGCATTTTATGCACAATTTTATCTTTTTAGGGACATTTTTGATATAGAAAGGATATGTGATTTCTCACATATCATCATGGTACCTCCATGACTAGATACAAATAGCTCGGGCAAGATTAAAGCAAGGATATAAGTAGACAAATTATCAAGGAATCATGAATGCTAATATAAAATCAAACGGGATATCAAACGAATATCAATTGAGTCATGAGTAAGGATAGCAAATCAGATGGAATATCAAACGAATCAAAGTAGCTAAAACATATGAGAATCAAGTCATGAGGAATCCTTACTAAAAGGACGGAATATTTGTACCTTAACCAACAAGCAACAAAGAGAAAGAACACGAAGACAAAGGATCACACCCTCGACACCAGATCTACATAAATCCATGATTACATATTATTATCCATCTTATTTCATAAGTTTATTACTTGATCTTACTAAATATAGAGTTTACTTGACTTAATTAAGTTTTCCAAAATTTTTAGATTTTAACTACTTATTTAAGGTAAGTTTCCACATATAAATGACCCATAAAAACATCTTCTAAATTTACACCAAAAATCACAGAGGTTCCCACACATGTCTAATACACTCATGATCATTGGTTTAATTTATTTCCATGTTTAAGTATCCCTTTAACCTTTGTTAACCAAAACAGACCCGAATTTTGACCTGGCAGAACCTTTGAAAAGTTGACACGTATTTACCATACTTAGACAACTCAAAAAATTCTAAAAAACTTCATGGACGTAGCTAATATCATAAATATTAATCCCTGTAGATTTGAAAGGCTAACTCGTTATGGTTTGAGAAATAAAAATCAAATACTACAACTGAATTTTTCGGACTAACTTTCCAGTTTTGACACTTAATCTTGTAAGGACTAAAAACCAACCTTCTCGACCTTGAAAAAATATGCGACCAACTTTTCCAGAAACTAGACTCATTGAATTTAGTCTTAGGCTTAAGAATCATATTAAAATCAATTTTTATTATCAAGATACACCCCGTTGAACATGACCTAAAATTCTGCCCAATATTATCAACTATGAAAACCTTAATTAACACCCATTAAAACCAACCCTAGGGTTTCTAATCTTGTAGTTTCTTATTAATTACACCATTAATGATATTTAGGGTTTCATAACATGTAATTTAACTATTTTAATTAGATTAAACCATAGAGAAATTAACAAGAACATAAACATATTCTTTCTTACAACCTTTTAGGTTTTTATGAAAACTTTTTATATATATAATCATGGTGACAATAAGAGTGAAACAAAATCAAGAATTACCTATAGAGACCAATATGAGAACAAGAACAAACACCAAAATCAAGGATCGCACAAGAAAACCAAAGCTTGAAAAACTCTACCCGAACCACCAACTTCTTCTTGCAATTTCTAGAGAGGATTACACAAGATTTTTGGGAGTGAAATTTTTGAGAGAAACATGGAGAATGAGGGAGGAGGGGCTGGATTTTATAAGGGTAAAGAGGAGAGGGGAACAAAATATTTTATTTGATTTAGAAGATTACCAAATGTTTATGTTTATCTTAATCCCTTTACACTCTTTTCCCAAAATAAGTTTTATTACAAAATTAAAGATTTTGGTGTAATATCACCCCTAAGGGCCGGTTATGGATGAAGGAGGAGGGGGACAAAAAATATTTTCTTCCATTTTGAAGTTTACACAAAATTTACTAAAACATTTTTACTCTTAATACTTAAAATAGGTTTTAAACAATAAAGGAAGGTAAATAAATCTAAACAACCAAAATTCAAAAATATTTTCTTATTAATTAAGGGGGGGCGGATTTATACATTAAATTTAGGAATATATATATATATATATTTTTAATAATACATCTTATATTATATCCTTAATATTTACAAATATTTATAACCTAAGGTTTTAATTTCAAATGCTTATTAATAAACTTTAGGTTATATTCAAAATTACTAATATGAAATGAAATTCAAATTTTTAGGTTTTACAATATATATAAAAGTTCATGAACAAATGAGTATGTAAACTTATAGATCTTGTGATTTTTGGACAATTTATGGACTAATCATGGACTAAAGACCCTAAGGATGTAAGACATGTGATATAAATGGTTATAAAGGACTTGTAACAAAGTGGTTAAACTAAAAGTTATAAAAACTAGCTTAAACATGTTTTTATGAAAAACTTCAAAACCTACTATTAGAATTCGAAATTTAACTTATTTATTTTATATTTTTATAAAATACTACATGTCACAAGGATCGTAGGCATGTAGAGAACTCGAAAAACCGATTTATAACGAAGGAGATACGTAATTTACAAGTTACACGATAATAAACGGGTTTATAAAATAAATTTTATAAAAACCATCTACTTTTAACTTCTGATATATATAAATGAATATTTTTCTCAGATAATACATATTGTTAGGATTTCAAAACATTAAGAATCGTAATTTTAGGATCAATGACGAAGGAGTTATGAATTACGCAAGTTTACGATAATAAATACTTTTATAAAAATAAATTTATAAAAGTTACTGTTCATCTCAGACATGAACATTTTAAAAACATCATTTATTCGATAAAACTTTTAATTACGAAGACGTACTCGAAAGAATCACTAAAAACGAAGTTAAAACAAATAAAATACGACATTTACAGGTTTTACGTTAATTAAAGTAATAAAAATAAGTTTATAACTGTCATGAACAGTAAAAAGTACTGTTTACCATTAGGTTTAAAAATATAAAAATGTAATATTTTGATAACTCATCTTACGGGCTTAAAACGAAGAAACTGCGTCGTTTTTATTATTGAGATATTTATAAACGTTTTAACTTTATAAATATGATTTCACAAACACGATTAGATGGTGATGTAGCTATATAGAATTGTATATGGTAGTAGTTATTCAAAGTGCTTAGTACTTATACGACCTATACTTGATTAGGTTGCATTCGGTCATTATCGTGACGCATTATCTGTTGTGATATACATTGTTGATTGTTCAATTCACTCAAGGTGAGTTCATAGCCCCACGTTTTACATTTACAACGATTTACAAGTTTTGGGGCGAGAAACATATGCATGTTTTACAATTGGACGCAAGTGGACATTTTACATTACGATTACATGTTTGCCTAAGTAGCGATAACCCATATGAGCCTATAATCATGAACTACCAATTACTTTTATGAGCGCAAATGTTATAAATAGATCTATTTGGGATTGACATCCCCGTTCGGGTGATTAGTTATCACTGGACAAATGAACGTATACCATGTCGTACATAGGATGTTGCGGGGTTGAACATCATCACGGGCAATGTTGGCAATTTATATTGCATTTCATACATGTAGAGCTTCAGTGTCATGAGCTTAGGAAAACGTAATTACATTTTATGATGTTTGCATCTGTTGCATTATCATGGGGAAATCTTGCGGTCCTACATTATACATTTACAAACTTATGAATTCACTCAACAATATTTTGACGTTTCCAAGCAATGTTTTTCAGGAGGTCAATAAGGCACGAGGTGCAAGGGATACATTGGTGCTTATATTTTGGATGTCGCATGCTAAAGATTTGGTTGCATTACATTTTAGGATAAATTTGTTATGAACTAGAATCTTGTATTTTGTATTTTGAACGAGTAAAGCTTCGGGCTTTTGTAACAAGCACTTTGCTAAATCCAATGTATCAGTTTTAAACGACTTTTTGGTCGTTCTTATATTATCTTGTGTTATTGATCTATGAAGTAACGCTCCCAAACCCATATTCCGCTGCGATCCATTTTGGGGGTGTTACAATTTATTTTTACGCTTTAGCGTTTAAATTGCGTTTTTGCGTTTTTGACCTAACGGAACCCCGAAAACCCGAAATCTTTTCGTGTAAATTGTAGTTATCATCCATCTCATGTTCTTAAGTCAAAATTTTCGTTCACCCTCCCCCCTTGTTGTATATTGGATGCCTAAAACCAAACCAAATGCACCTTAAACCTTGAAATTAAATCAAAGGCAACTTTCCTTGTCTTATTATGCATGTGTGCATGTAAGTAGTAAAAATGACACATGAGAGGGTATTTCTCATGCACATATCCTTAAGTTAGACCAAGACAAATGATACTTACACACTTTGACCTCATTTGACTAAAATTCAAAATCAAGACCAAGTATAATGAACCAAGACTCAAAAAAATGAACCACATGGTTCTTGTGGCTTAGTTTAGGCCGAACAAAGGTGTACACACACCTTTGGTGTGTGTTAGTCAATATATACTTAAAACCATGAAACCTTAAAACTTCCCTTGGCCTATAAATACCCCATTATAACACACACTAGGTCATTTCTTATTTTCCAAGCCTCATCAAAATTTCACATCTCTCTTTTCCCTCTCTCTAGGCCACGGCCAACATACACCCTTCTAAGGTTTTCTATATCTTTGATTTCTAGCAAGATCCAAGTATACTAGGTTCATTTCTAAGAACATCTAAGGTGATTTGAAGTATTGGTTCTTTGATTTAAAGGTTTTTCTTCAAGATCTAAAGTTAGGGTTTCAAGATTTGTTGTTGGGTTTTATAGATCTAGTATTTTGGGGTATAGATCTTGTGATTTCTCTACTTGTTCTTCATTCTTGTAAGTGTCTTGAATCTTTTCTTGTGGTTTACTTATGTTCTTTCATATATGTTCAAGATCCATACATCCATATGTTGTATTTTCATTTTTGAAAGATTATAAAACAAGATTTCATAAATAATGATGCTACTTTGTTTCACTAGTTCAATATTATGTTCTTGGTGAGATGAGAGTTGAATGAGAGTTGCAACAATAGAAATGAAAGTATTAGGTTAGTCTTAGGTGTGGTTTTGTTGTGGATTAGTTGTGAAATGAGATTAGGCTAGATTAAGCACTATTGTGAATTTTATTGTGATTTTTGGAAGCGTTTACGAAAAAGGTAGTTGCTGATCCAAATTGGTTTTAAGGTTTTGGTCGACCTAAAAATGTTTTCATTAGGCGTAAAAGTAGTTTTTGAAGAGCTCGTTTTGAATAGATAGTTTTTCATATATCGCACATTAAAATCGGACTTAAAACGACCAAGTTATAGCCGAATGAAACTTGAAACATTTTTCGAAAAAACCAAATTAATAGTTGCTGATATGAATAGTAAAATGGGTTTTCGGACATTTTTGGACTTTCTAAACACTAGCGAAACATATAGTAACACATACATATTGATTAGTATCATTTAAAAACGTGGTTAACATATTTAAGAAAATCGATAAAGTTACTAAAAATAGTAAGTTTAGTAAAAATCTAGCGAATCGGACATAGAAGTTAAGCGATTAAGGCTAGTTAGTGCGTTTTGAAAATATAGAAACTTAACAAATATAGGGGACGGTATTAACGTTTTGAAACTAAAAACTTTCCTAAAATAGAAAGGGTAAAAGCCATAAATTACCAACGTACTTTCCAAAATTTCCCGACTTGAACCCTTTATTTTTTATTAACACCGAAACCCACGTACTTACAAATTTTTAACCGGCTTGAACCAAACCTTTGTTCCGTTAGTTATTATGTGGCAACGTTGGTCCATTTAGCTAACGATCGCTTTGCATCGTTAGTCCTTTAACAATAATTTTCTTTATATGCCGGCTAGATATCATCTTTTACTTGTGTTATTATCATTTGGTCATCTTGCTAAGGTGACTTCATAGCCCCACGTTTTACTACTTTTTCTTTACTATTTTAGGGTGAGAAACATTGCTTGTTTTCAAACTATGGACACAGTTACTTTATGTTTCATTTTCCTAATTATGTGTTGCCTAAGTAGCGAATAGACCACTAATGCCCGAATTATCATGAATCGTCAATTGCTTAACCGACCGTACTGGTTAAGTAAGCGCAAATATTGTAAATAGATCTATTGGGAGTAATTATCCCAATCCGGGTAATTAGCGCTTACTAGGTTTGGATGTCCCGAACAAACGGATATATACCATGTCGAATTGTCAATAGGTGATCTTGGTCGGATACCTTTAGGGCGAGTAATTCTATTTAGCATATAATATGCTTCCTTTTAAATTGAGCTTCGGTGTCATGAGCTTACCGCAACAGTAAATACTTTTTATGTGAAGTTGTATCTGTTATAACTGTCACATGCGTACTGTGAACTTATGGTCCACTTTTAATACTAAATTCAAACCTATGAATTCACCAACTTTATGTTGACCGTTTTAGAATGTTTTCTCAGGTACTTAGTTGTGGATGTCTTTGCTTGCTATTTGGGGCTGCCATACATTAGACCTATTTTCAAGAATTATTATCTTCTGTTTTTAAACATTGTTGTCAAACTTTAAAACCTTTAATAGCTTCCACATTTTTCCTTTGGGCCTATGTAAAACTTTAACTATTTTAATTAATGCAACGATGTCAGATTTTCAAACGTATACTTAGAGGTCGTTCTTTGTATCTTGTGTGATGTATATTATGACGTCACGCCCCCGGACACGTGTTTTCCGTCCAAGCCCCGTTTGAGGGTGTGACAGATTGGTATCAGAGCCAGGTTATAGAGAACCAGGTAGTATATTTAGGTCTGGTCTATAATCAGTATGTGATCCTACGTGTTTACCTGTTTACATATATAATTACTATCGATAAGTATACGAGTATTAAGTATAGTACGTTTCCATAATTATATTACGTTTATTTTGCCTTACGTAGATTTTCTCATTGGTTTTATATAAAATTTATTATATAAATAATAGTTCTTTCCCCCAAGACATTGTGAGTTGCACAATGGTCTCTAAACATTTCCCAAGACTTCATGAGTGATACGATGGTCATTAAAACTTTTTCATAAATTTACATCATACTATTTTACATAACATCAAAACTTGTCACAATCTTTCGACTCTATGTTATCGTACTATCCAAACCCGAATGCAAGTTGAGCCCCGTCCCTCACATTTGAAACTCCTACGTCGTCTCATACTATCACCTAGAAGCATACCGATTAAGTTGAACATAACTTTTAACGTCACCTTGCAACATTTCATCTTTAGGACACGATGTTGGGGAAGCCGCCTTACTTTATCTTTCTTTTGCTTCTTTTAATTTTGAAGAGAATGTCGGCATCGAGACAAGGAATGAATTCTGCAGAGATTGACCAGATGGTAGCTCAACGAGTTAGTGATGCTATTGAAGCTATCGCTATCTACGAGACAAAAATCCGCATGACTCACGATCCGATGAATCAGATCATACGACAAGGAAAACACGTTATAAAAAATGCTAAAGAAACAAGAGAAGTTTGAGAACCAATCAAAACTGTGTCCACAACAACCACCGTTGCAAGAAACAGGTGTGACAAGACTTACACAATTGTAGCCAATGAGAGAGGAAGGCTTATATGGGAAATTACCATACGCAGACAAGGATGTAATATGCATCATGCTGGGCCGTGTACTGTGAAGTGTAATAACTGTAAGAGGGTTGACCACATACAAGGGATTGTAAGGTATCCATCGCTGCAATGAACCGGAGAGCCCATTTGGTAAATCCAAAGGCTACCATCACTTGCTATGAATGTGAAAGGTTGGGACATTTTAGGGATGAATGCCATAAGTTGAGAAATCAGAACCAAGCAAACCAAATTTGGAAGGAAAAAGCTCGCGAGAACTCTAGTGTCATCAAAGACAAGACTAATGATTAAGAAGAGATCTTCCTACCTTACCTAGTGACCTAAGTTAAAGTCTTCTTAGACTCTATTCGCATTAATACTTTTCTATAAATTTTGTTGTATTGAGTGGATGTTTTAAATTTCTTATTAATGTAGGTGTCATGACGATTTCGTCAGTTACACTTAATTTCTCTATTTATTTATGTAAGTTACTCATTAAATCACTACCATCTTATCAAATCATTCCCCTGCTAGCATTTTATAAACTATTCTTGTTCCATTTCGTAAGCAATTTTGTTGTTATCCTATAAACCATTTTGTCATTTTCTTAAAAATTATTCTACTATCACCTCACCAACTATTTTCCAAACCATTTTACAAACTTACTTGTTTTAATCTTTTAACCTAATATGTCAACGTTTATAAACTTTTGCCATCGTTTTATAAATCATTTCGCTAACACCTTATAAACTATTTGATATCATTATATAAATCGTTTGTCAACATCTTATAATTATCTTACTATTACCTCATAACTTATCTGGCTATCATTTAATGAACGAATTCATTTCCATCTTATAACCTATATTACAGTTATTTATAAACTCTTTTGCTACCCTATTAAAAGTTACTTTGCAGTCATCATACAAACCATTTCGTTGTCACCTCATGAACTATGTCATTTATAAACTATTTCGACGTCATCTTACGAACTACTTCATGTCTTTTATAAACTATTTCGTTGTGCAATGTAAGTTATTTGGTTGTCAACTCGTAGACCATTTGTTACCATTTTATAGACCCCTTACTCTTACACTATAAACTGTTATGTGATTTTCTCGTAAACTATTTTAGTATCACCTCTTAAACTATTTCTACTAAGTCTTACAAAATATCTTGTGTCGTTATATAAATTACAATGTTCTTATTTTCACGAACTATTTTTCTATCTTAGAAACAACACTATTTATACCATACAAACTTTTAAACATAACACTAGTTTGATGAAATGAGCATTTTATCATTAGTACCTAAATTATACATAGCCTAATCACCTATGTATAATTCAGGGAGGCCATCCTATGCTAAGAGTAGTCACCTCAAAATTTTTGTCAATCTATTTTCACTTTCCCCTTCTATATTCTTTTTCTCTTCTCTACAATTTCGATAAGATTTTATCATCTTCATATTTTATTGATATTTTGCGCGCGTGTTTGCGAGTTATGTCTGTCATATGTATTCGTATTAATAAGCACTGTAACTAAGTAGATTCCCTCAATATTACCATATAAAGACACCATACCATTAGCCAAGAGATTGAGTCACGCTCCTTGTAGTCACGTTAATTACGGATTTTAAGATTTTAGAACATAATAGACTTATCCTCATTCGTTGGGATAGAATCAAGAAAATTAGGAAATTTCTGCACCGTCCAAGTTTCTAATGATCATGAAATAAGGCAAAGGACATAATTATTGCAAGTACCTAGAACCAAGCCGCCAAAAATTTTGTACCCACAATTTTTATCCTTCTAAGTAACATCGTCCCATCTATCTTAGACATTAAGTACCCTGTTGAGCTAGTTAACGGAAGGCTAATAGGATCTGATAGCGTACTTAGAGGTTGTACGTTAGGATTGTTCGATCACCCATTTAATATTGACCTAATGCCAGTAGAACTTGGTAGTTTTGACGTCATCATCAGCATGGATTGGTTAGCGAACCATCATGCGGTGATCGTTTGTGATGAGTAAATCGTGCAAATTCCCTATGGAGATGAAGTTTTGATAGTTTAAGGTGATAGAGGCGGCAAAGGAGAGAAGTCGAAGTTGAGCATCATATCATGCATTAAAACTCAGAAATATATTAAGAGAGGTTGCCTAATTTTTTTGGCTCAAGTTACGAAGAAGAAAACCGAAGACAAGTCAGAGGAGAAGCGACTTAAGGACGTGCCGACTGTACGAGACTTTCTGGAGGTTTTTCCAAAAGACTTGCCTGGATTACCACCAACGCGACAAGTTGAATTTCAAATCGACTTGGTCCCTAGTGCTGCACCTGTGGCACGAGCACCATATAGATTAGCACCGTCATAACTGCAAGAATTGTCTACTCAGCTGCAAGAACTTTCTAACAAGGGCTTTATAAGATTGAGTTCCTCACCCTGGGGAGCCCCGGTCTTGTTCGTCAAAAAGAAAGATGGATCTTTTCGGATGTGTATTGATTACCGCGAGCTGTACAAGCTGACTGTGAAGAATCAATATCCACTTTCGAGAATCAACGACTTATTTGATCAGTTACAAGGGTCAAGAGTCTACTTTAAGATCGACCTGGGATCTGGTTATCACCAACTCAGAGTTCAGGAGGAAGATATTCCAAAGACAGCATTTAGAACACGCTACGGTCACTATGAGTTTCAAGTGATGTCGTTTGGACTGACTAATGCACCGGCGGTATTCATGGATCTGATGAATCGGGTGTGCAAACCATACTTAGATAAATTCGTGATCATTTTTATTGATGACATCTTGATCTATTCCAAGAGCAAGGAAGAGCACGCAGAACATCTTAAGTTAATTTTGGAATTGCTTAAGAAGGAAGAATTGTACGCCAAGTTTTCAAAATGTAAATTTTGGCTGTCGAGGGTATAATTTCTTGGTCACGTGATTGATAGTAAAGGCATTCACATGGACCCAGCTAAGATGGAGTCAATTAAGGATTGGGCATCGCCCAAGACTCCGATAAAGATTCGTCAATTTCTAGGTCTTGCTGGCTATTACTGACGATTTATCAAAGGTTTCTTGAAGATTGCCAAACCTATGACGAAGTTGACTTAAAAGAACGTGATGTTTGATTAGAGTGAAAAGGCAGAAGCTTCATTTTAACTGTTGAAGCAGAAGTTATGTAGTGCACCAATTTTTGCTTTACCCGAAGGAAGTGAAAACTTCATGGTTTAGTGTGATGCTTCTCGTAAAGGGTTGGGCGCAGTTTTGATGCAAAGAGAGAAGGTCATAGCCTACGCGTCATGCCAACTTAAGATTCATGAGAAGTAGTACACTACATATGACTTAGAACTTGGAGCGGTAGTGTTTGCTCTCAAAATGTGGAGACATTATCTGTACGGTACGAAGTGCGTCGTGTTCACTGATCATAAGAGCTTGCAACATATTCTTGATCAAAAAGAGTTAAACATGAGACAACGTAGATGGTTAGAGTTGTTGAATGATTACGACTGCGAGATTCGTTATCATCCAGGAAAGGCGAACGTAGTGGCGGATGCCTTGAGCCGAAAGGAATGAAACAAACCACTACCAGCTCGAGCTTTGGTTATGACAATTGGTTTGAACCTCCCTGTGCAGATCTTAGATGCTCAGTTTGAGGCAAGAAAGGAGGAGAATTATGGAACAGAAGATCTGTGTGGTATGATTAAGAAGCTAGAGCCACGTACTGATGGAACGTTATGTTTGAATGGGAGGAGTTGGATACCTTGCCATGGTAAATTAAAGGAGTTGATTATGCACGAGTCGCATAAGTCAAAGTATTTGGTACATCCTGGATCAGACAAGATGTATCAGGATTTAAAGAAATTGTACTGGTGGCCGAATATGAAAGCTGAGATTGCCACTTACGTGAGTAAATGTTTGACCTGTGCCAAAGTCAAGGCCGAATGTCAAAAACCATCCGGTTTGTTGGTTCAACCTGTGATCCCAGTATGGAAGTGGAAGAACATTACAATAGATTTCGTTACTAAGTTACCAAAGACATCAACTGGTCAAGATACAATTTAGGTAATTGTTGACCGACTCACAAAATCCGCTCATTTCTTACCAATGAAGGAGACTGACTCAATGGAGAAGTTGATGAGACAATACTTGAAGGAAGTAGTCTTGAGGCATGGAGTACCGGTTTCCATTATTTCTGATCAAGACAGTAAATTTACATCTAATTTCTGGAAATCGATGAACAAAGCCCTAGGTACTCAATTAGATATGAGTACGGTTTACCATCCACAGACTGATGGTCAAAGTGAAAGAACCTTCCAAACTTTGGAGGACATGCTACGTGCATGTGTGATTGACTTTGGGAAAGGTTGGGATAGACACCTACCATTAGTAGAACTTTCATACAACAACAGCTATCACACTAGTTTCAAAGCTGCACCATTTGAAGCTCTCTACGGCCGAAAATGTCGATCGCCTATTTGTTGGGCTGAGGTTAGAGACGCTCAGCTCACTGATCCAGAAATTGTTCATAAAACAACTCAGAAGATCATTCAGATCAAGAAGCGTATTCAAGCTGCACGAGATAGACAAAAGAGCTACGCCGATAGGATACGTAAGCCATTGGAATTTGAGGTTATAGATAAGGTCATTTTGAAAGTGTCGCCATGGAAAGGGGTGATACGTTTGGCAAACGGGGGAAGCTGAACCCTCGCTATATTGGACCTTTTAAGATTCTTGCTAAAGTGGGAATGCTTGCTTATCGACTTGAACTCCCAGAGCAATTAAGCCGAGTTCATAGTAGTTTTTATGTTTCCAATTTGAAGAAGTGTTTCGTAGACGAACCACTAGCTATTCTGTTGGATGAGATCCAGATTGATGACAAGCTTAATTTCATTAAGGAACGAGTTGAAATTATGGATCGAGAAGTTAAACAGCTAAAGCAAAGCCGCATTCTATTCGTGAAGGTCTGTTGGAATTCAAGACGAGGGCCCGAGTTTACATGGGAGTGCGAAGATCAAATTAAGAAAAAGTACCCTCATCTTTTCGTTAACCCTTCGTCCACGTCTTAAGCTTTGAGGACAAAGCTTCTTTAACAGGGGAAGAATGTCACACCCCGAGAATTTCAGGTCAATGTTTTAAACTTTTCCGATCATTATTTTTTATTTTTATACGTTACGTTTGAATTTGGCAGTTTACTGGGAAGTTAACCCGCGTAAATCTGAAAAACGTCATCGGACACATTCCGACTTTGGATTTTGATTAGTTTAGATATTATATGAGTTATTTTATTTTTTCTAAGTGTGTCGTAGTTTACGATCACTCCCGGTATTTATTTTTACGCTTTAGCGCTTAGATTGCATTTTTCGCGTTTTTGACCTAAAGGAACCCCGAAAACCCGACATCTTTTCGTGTATACTTTAGTTATCATCCATCTCATGTTCTTAAGTCAAAATTTTTGTTCACCCTCCCCCTTGTTGTATATTGGATGCCAAAAACCAAACCAAATGCACCTTAAACCTTGAAATTAAATCAAAAGCATATTTCCTTGTCTTATTATGCATGTGTGCATGTAAGTAGTGAAAATGACACATGAGAGGGTCTTTCTCATGCACATATCCTCAAGTTAGACCAAGACAAATGATACTTACACACTTTGACCTCATTTGACTAAAATTCAAAATCAAGACCAAGTATAATGAACCAAGACTCAAAAAAAATGAACCACATGGTCGTTGTGGCTTAGTTTCGGCTGAACAAAGGTGTACACACCCCTTCGATGTGTGTTGGTCACTATATAATTAAAACAATGAAACCCTAAATCTTCCCTTGGCCTATAAATACCCCATTATAACACACACTAGGTCATTTCTTATTTTCAAGCCTCATCAAAATTTCACATCTCCCTTTTCCCTCTCTCTAGGCCACGGCCAACATACACCCTTCTAGGGTTTTTTATATCTTTGATTTCTAGCAAGATTCAAGTATACTAGGTTCATTTCTAAGAACATCTAAGGTGGTTTAAAGTATTCATTCTTTGATTTAAAGGTTTTTCTTCAAGATCTAAAGTTAGGGTTTCAAGATTTGTTGTTGGGTTTTATAGACCTAGTATTTTGGGGGTATAGATCTTGTGATTTCTCTACTTGTTCTTCATTCTTGTAATTGTCTTGAATCTTTTCTTGTGGTTTACTTATGTCCTTTCATATATGTTCAAGATCTATACATCCATATGTTGTGTTTTTATTTTTGAAAGATTATAAAACAAGATTTCATAAATAATGATGCTACTTTGTTTCACTAGGTCAATATTATGTTCTTGGTGAGATGAGAGTTAAATGAGAGTTGCAACAATAGAAATGAAGGGATTAGATTAGTCTTAGGTGTGGTTTTGTTGTGGATTAGTTGTGAATGAAGATTAGGCTAGATTAAGCACTATTGTGAAGTTTGGTGTGATTTTAAAAGCGTTTGTGAAATACATAGTTGCTGATCCGAAAATATTTTAAGGTTTTTGTCGACTTAGGAATGTTTTCATTAGTCGTAAAGGTAGTTTTTGGAGAGCTTGTTTTGAATAGATAGTTTTTCATATATCGCACATTAAAATCGGACTTAAAATGACCAAGTTATAGCCGAATGAAACTTGAAACATTTTTCGACAAAACCAAATGAATAGTTGTTGATGTGAATAGTAAAATGGGTTTTCGGACACTTTCAAATATTTTTGGACTTTCTAAACACTAGCAAAACATATAGAAAAACATACATATTGATTAGTGTCATTTAAAGACGTGGTTAACATATTTTAGGAAAAACGATAAAGTTACTAAAAATAGTAAGTTTGGTAAAAATTTAGCGATTCAGACATAGAAGTTAAGCGATTAAGGCTAGTTAGTGCGATTTAAAAATATGGAAACTTAACAAATATAGGGGACGGCATTAACGTTTTGAAACTAAAAACTTTCTTAAAATATAAACTTTCTAAAAATAGTAATTTTGGTTAACACTTAACGAAAAACTATACAATTTTATTGCGTCATGATTTGATAATCAAACTAAAGCAAACACACATGGATGTATTTTGGTGATGAACATATTGTGCAATTCTTGGCATACTTTCCGTATTTCTAAGACGCGTTATTATTCTACGTCGCGGCTAGATTTCTATACCATCTTTTACTTGCGTGATTATCATTTGCTCATTTTGCTAAGGTGAGTGCATAGCCCCATGTTTTACTACTTTTACTTTACTATTTTGGGGTGAGAAACATTGCTCGTTTTCAAACTATGGACACAATTACTTTACGTTTCCTTTTCCTGATTACGTGTTGCCTAAGTAGCGAATAGACCACTATTGCTCGAATTATCATGAACCGTCAATTGCTTAACCGATCGTACTTGTTAAGTAACCGCGAATGTTGTAAATAGATCTATTGGGAGTTCCGGGTAAGTAGCGCTTACTAGATTTGGAGGTCCCGAACAAACAGATATATACCATGTCGGAATGTCAATAGGTGATCTTGGTCAGATACCTTTAGGGCGTGGAATACTATTTGGCATATAAAATGCTCCCTTTTAAATTGAGCTTCGGTGACATGAGCTTAGTGCAACTGTAAATACATGTTTTTTTGTGGAGTTGTATCTGTTATAACTGTCACGTGCGTACTGTGAACTTGTGGTCCGCCTTTAATACTAAATTCAAACCTATGATTTCACTCAACTTTATGTTGACAGTTTTAGCATGTTTTTCTCAGGTGCTTAACTATGGATGTCTTTGCTTGCTTGTTGGTGTTGCCTTGCATTGGACTGATTTTCAAGAATTATTATTATCTATGTTAACATCGTTGTCAAACTTTAAAACCTTTTATTCGCTTTGGCATATTATCGTTGGGCCTATGTAAAACTTTAACTATTTTAATCAATGCAACGATGTTGGATTTTTAAACGTACCCTTTGGTATGTGCTTAATTACACATACCATTTTCCATTAAAAACAGACTTAAAAGACTAAAAACGTACCAAAGATACATTGTATTTGTATGTTTTGCATTTGAATTATGCAGGAACGGATATTAAAAAAGAAAGCCAAAAACGACCAAACCAAGCACGGGATGCAAAAGACAAAGTCAAACCTAAGCCAAAGTCAGCCAAATGAAGAAAATACAACTTAAGGGACTAAAATTGCCAAACCTCAAGTTGTATTACAAGAGTAAAAGACAAGGGTCGAAATTGCAAACC